>VZRI01005933.1:133502-148108 GCA_013397515.1 Upupa epops
CTTGCTGAGGGTGCACTGAATGCCTCTATCCATGTCACTGACAAAGATGTTGAACAAGACTGGTCCCAGGACTGATCCCTGAGGGACTCTGCTTGTCACTGGCCTCCACTTGGACATGGACCCATTGACAGCCAGTCTTTGGGTGCGGCCATCAAGCCAGTTCTTTACCCATCTAGTGGTCCACCCATCAGACCCATGTTCCACCAGCTTGGAGACCAGAATGTGGTGCTGGACAGTGTCAAAGGTTTTGCTCAGATCCAGGTAAATGATGACATCAATTGCTCGCCCCTTATCCATTAATGTTGTCATCTGTTCATAGAAGGCCACCAGGTTTGTGAGGCAGGATTCGCCCTTGGTGAAGCCATGCTGATTGTACTCAAATATTGAGGAGGGAGGTTAACATTCTCTTCACACTGGACTTTTAAATAATTTTTATCTATTTTTTTTTTAATCTCAGTGCAAATCAGGGTTTGCTTTGCATTTGCTTGTTAAATCCAACAGTCTTCGCTTTGCAAAAGACAGGTCTTGTCTTTTGCTGTCATTCCTGCAATTGCTGTATTAACATGTATATTTAATACTTATTGTCTTTATTATAGTGCTGTTCTTGCCTGTCTAAATACCTACGCCAATGTAAATACATATAGTAACATAAAATACACGTGTACATAAAATACATGTATATGCAGAGACATGTAGCATTCCTTTGGCCAGTGTAAAAACAACAACAATTGCATGTAATGATAGAAATGGCCAAGTCTGTCCAGTTTATGTGGCCTAGAATCAGGTAATCTTAAACCCATTTCCTCTTTCCATGTAAATATGCCATATTGTCAAAGAGATAGAGTCTAGGTGGAGACCTGTACCTAGTGGAGTCCCCCAGGGGTACTTGGACCAGTACTATTCAATGTATTTGTCAACAAACTGGATAAGGGATTAGAGAGCACTGTCAGCACGTTTGATGATGACACAAAGCTGGGAAGAGTGGCTGACACACCAGAGGGCTGTGCTGCCATTCAGCGGGACTTGGACAGGCTGGAGAAGGGAGAAATTTAATGAAATTCCACAAGGGCAATATAAAGTCTGGCATCTGGGCAAGAACAACCCCAGGTACCAGTATAGGTACCAGTATAGGTGAGGTTGACAGAGCACTGGAACAAGCTGCCCAGGGAGGTTGTGGAGTCTCCTTCTCTGGAGATGTTTAAAACCCTCCTGGACATGTCCAGTATGACTTGATCTAGGGGGTCCTGCTCTGTCAGGGAGATTGGTCTAGATGATCTTTCAGAATGCCTTCCAATCCCTAACATTGTGTGATTCTCTGATGTTTCTTATCGTTTTTCTTCCATGATTTCAAGCACAAGCTGACATACCCACAGTTTTGGGTTGTGATTAACTTTGAATTTTCACTTCAGAGTAAAACTTTGACTTGTTTTTTGTTTTGGTTAAGCAGGTGATATTTCGAAATACTGCTTTTCAGGCGAACAAACCTCACCATAATTCTAGAAATGGAAGTCTAGTTTCAAGCCATACTACTTTAAGTTTGTATTTTTGTTACTCCTATGTCTAGTCACAACAAAGCAGGAGTGCAAGACGGGATGCAGATGAGATTCTGCATCCCACCATATCATTCCACGATAACATTTCCAGTAATAGTGTTTCAGTATTCTGCACTTAGAATGACATTAACAGGAGTTCCTAATTATGTCCGATTAATGACAAAAATTTGCAGTGTCTCCTGGTATTAAAGACTTGAATGTTTTCAGCACTTCATTTTGTTTTCTCTTGAATGCATCATTTCATCAGCGCATAAATGGGGAACACTCATGTGGAAAATAATAAGGGCTCTGATTCATAGTGTCTGATGGATTTAACTACAATGGCAAAAGAGGTTACTGCCTCCAGCTGTCCACCCTTTTCCTGCGGGAAAGATTAACATCCCACTGCAGAGCCTGCACTGCACATAGCGTGTGTGCTCCTCTCACTCCCCGGCTCCTGGCCCAGCATTCCCATCTAAACTGCAAGCAGCCGAGGTTAACCCTCACATCTGAAGAGACACTGAATTGGAGAGAGATTGTGAACCAAAGTGCTCAGGAAGGGTTTTTAAACAGCAGGAACAAGCGGCTGTTCTTAATGGTTATTAATAATTTCTGGGCATCAGTAGTAGGTTCCTAGACTTACTAGTTCATGAGATTCAACAAGGCCAAGTGCAAGGTCTTACATCTGGGGCAGGGACACCCCCCCATATCAAGATAGGCTGGGGGATGATGTGATTGAGAGCAGTGCTGTGAGGAAGGACTTGGGGGTACTGGTGGATGAACAGCTGGACATAAGTCAGCAATATATGTTTAAAGACCAGAAGGCAAACTGTATCCTGAACAGCATTACAAATGTGGCCAGCAGGCTGAGGGAAGTGATTCTCTCCCTCTGCTTTCATGAGACCTCACCTGGAGCACTGCATCCAACTCAGGAGTCTTTAGCAAAAATAAGACAAGGACATGTTTGAGTGGGTCCAGTGGGGGCCACAAAAATTATCCAATGGATGGAGCACCTCTGCTACAAAGACAGAGCCTGGAGAAGAGAAGGCTCTTGGGAGACCTTATAGCAGCCTTTCCGTACCTATAATGGACTTACACCTAAGGTGGGGACAAGGGTTTTTGGAGGGCCTGTTGTCATAGGATCATGGGTGATGGCTTTAAACTAAAAGAGATTTAGACTAGATATAAGGAAGACATTTTTTCAATTAAGGGTGGTGAAACACAGGAACAGGTTGCCTGGAGACATGGTATATGTCACATCCCTGGGTATATTCAAGGTCAGGTTGGATAGGGCTCTGAGCAGCCTGATCTAGTTGAAGGTGTCCTTGCTAAATGCAGGAGGGGTGGACTAGTTCACCTTTGACAGCTCCTTCTAATGCAAACTATTGCATGATTCTGCAATATGCTTAAGATGTATGGGAGTGTTTTATGAAAGAGGTAAAGACAAATGACTAAACTAATGCTGTATAGCCAGGAAACCACTGAAGCGAGGACACAGGGACTTCTTGCAAAGTACATGGTAGTGCACTTTTACAAAGTGCATGGATACTGTCTGCAAGACAAGATGTTTTCCTGCCCTGAGGCTGATAAGATGCAGATACCAGGGTAAATTAGGGAAAGGAGGGTTGTTATTCCTCTGGGCTCCTATTTTGTTGTTATCTAGATGGTTCCCAGAATGTCGATTTTTTTGGGGAAAATGTTTCCTGCACTCTTATCAGTACCTGGACAAGAGAGAACTGAGGAAAAGGAGTTGTACTGAAGAATGTTTCTATGCAACAGACCAACCAACCAACCAAAATCATTAGAGGTGTGGTGTTTTCTTGGTTTTTTTCTTCCAAGAAGGAAATAAGCTTCAGAATAATAATATTAGCCGTGAGTCTGGGAAGGTCTAGTTTCTATGTGTCCAAAAGGTTCGCATCCAAGAACATCAGGGTCTGCTGTGGTTTTCCCTTCTGCTCAACAAATGGTCAGCCAGAGTGTGAGCGTGTTATATAAAATGAACTGTTGCTACAGGCTGTGCTTTCTGTTAAATGCTGTCGACATTAGCTGCGCTTACTTGAAGAAGAGTTAAATCTGTTAGACAGGGCACAGTAACATTTGCGTGCTGATGGTGATAGCAAACTCTTTCTCCTCTTCAGAGCACATAAAAGGAGGCTGTCTCTATCTGCCAGAGTAAAACCATTTGACTGATTTCAAAAGATATACCTGTTAGTTTCTGCACTGAGTCTCCATTTTGTTTACAGGGTTTTGCTGGTACTTAGAGTGAGTGGCAGAGCTTTCCAAGGCATTGGCATGCTGGCAGATCTAAAATGCCTACTTGCCTCCTCCTTTATGTTTTCAGGAGGTTCTGCTGGAGCATTTAGAGTATGCAGAAACCACACCAAAAAGAAGATGCAGACAAACATCCAGAGCTCAGGCATCTCTATTCCATAGATGAAAATTGCCAAGCTGTGCCAGCTTATTTATTTGCATTAAAACACACAATTTCGAGGGTTTTTTTCTTCTGTTTTTCTCTCCTTGTAGCCAGCACATGGTCAACAGTGCATAAATATACACTCAAAACACTCAGCCTCTTTAAATCAGCATCTTTAAACACCTCTTGCTGTGTACAGTAAGACATCTCTTAGACCACATGCCAATTTCTACCATCTAAAGTTGGACTCTGAATATCATTCACATAAATCTGATAGCTAGCTTGTTTTGGCTGATAGTAAGTCAGCAAATAGATTGTCCCCCTTCCTTTTCACTCCACTGCTACAACTGCAAATAGAATGATTCCCTGACCCAGTTCAGTCGAAATGATCCAGGTTAGCTCACACACTTTAAATAGTAGGGGTTTTTTCCTAACCTGGTCCATTTTGATTGAACTGGGTTGGGGAACAATTATGTATATATATCAGAGTGTATGCATGGGAAACGGCTGAGAGGCATCTGGGACTAGCAACCTTTTTGATTCAATCAGATGAAGCCAGACATGATAGCAACTGAACTCTGGCACAACAGAATTCCTACGGGACTAGATCTTCGCTTAGTGCAAAACATCTTAATTCCTTTGAAGTTGAGAGCGATACATTCATTTACAGTACTGCAGATACTATCTGCTGTGTGTTTCTGTGGGACTGCAAATGGTTTTACAACCATTCAGACTGGGTCCTGGTAATGAATTGCATTAACTGTTGAAAATATCTGCAAAAGCAAAGATTCATCTCAGAAAAGGATCCCACAGTAGGTCTCGTTGGGCTCACTTTTTTCACTCATCAACAGATTCTGCTGACAAGGTTTCTTCACTGAAAGCAGAGATAAGCTCAGCTTTCCAGGCTGCACTATTATTCATTAACTGAGAGAGAAAAGGAAATACAATAAAGGAAGAGCAAACAAAACCAAGGAATTCTTCTGGAGGCTAGGGAATTCAATCCTTTAAAGCTTGTTTCTTCCTAGTAATTTTTTTTCCACAAAGTCCCTGGTATGAATCAATTAAAAAGGGCTTGTTAATGTTTAAAGAGCTTGAGCATATATTTATACACTGTTGGCCATGGGCTGGCCACACGATTGTGGTCATGTGCTGGCTACAAGGAGAGAAAAACAGAAGAAAAAAAATCTTGTCGTCTTGTGTTTTAATGCAAATAAACAAGCTGGCACAGCTTGGCAATTTTTGCCTTTCCCGCTATGCAAAAGAGATGCCTGAGCTCTGGATATTTGTCCATGAAGACAAGGAGATCCTCCTTTCATTCCAGTTCATTGCATGCTCTAGGCTTTACCACCTCTGAAGGACAAATTAGAAAGAACAAAATTATGAAGAAATGTTCAATTCTCCTTTGTGCAGACATCACTGTGCTAGAAAAATGAGCAGAACTAAGACAAGGACTCTGCCCTATAGCATCCACAGTTTAATTTAGGTTGGTTGATAGATGAAAAAAACAAGGATATAAATCACAAAGAATTGATCATATGTGGCTGGAGGAGGACAGGCTGAAGTGAAGGCAAGAGGGGCAAAGTTTTTTTCAGAACCTCAAACAGTCACCTGGTCTCAGGCATCTGATTATGCTAATATCCTTGGTGTAGGTAGCTTTTGGTAAGCAGGGAAAGAGTGCTGAGGTAAGGGTTTTGTTGAAGTGCAAAAGTGTTGGGCGAAAGGAATGAGAGACAGAGAGGAGAAAGCAAAGTACGTTTTTTGCTTCTCTGTAAAAGAGAAGGTGTAAAAGGGACAAAGTGGCAATGTGAGCTGTACTGATGTGGTTTGAGATAAAAAGCATAGAAAAGATTAAAAATTTTGATTAATACAGTTTGTGAGAGATGAGGTAGAGCTGTGTTGCCATGTAGAATGTCTATGGGAAATGTAGGACTTCTATGAAGATTTTGTGCCGTTAATAAGCATTAGAGATAAGAGATGACAGTGGTGTAAAGAGAATGAGATGAACTCTGTCATCATGAGGGAATAGACAGTAGGTAGTAGTCAAAGCTGAATTTCATATGGCCATTAACAAAGGATGTTGTGTTTCCTTTTTTGGGGCAGATAGTAAGCTTTAAAGAAAAGCAACTTTGGAGAGAGATTCCAAATGATGGAATTGAGAGGGATAAAAGGAACAGACTTGGGAAAATGGAGTATTATGGTCAAATAAAGAGAGCTAGAGGTAACACTCACACCCACCTTATGCTTTCAGGATAGGATATTATCATGCCCAGCCCAGCTTGCTCTCCATCATTAAATCATCTCATGAATCTATATTGTTGACAATAGGCAATAGGACTTTTTAGATTTGTCAACAAATCCCACTCACTTATAGGGCAGAGGTGCTCAGGGATCCCAGAATAATCAGTGAGCATTCATCACTCTGCAAGGAATTATGGAACCATTGCTGAGCAGAGTTACAGAGTTGTTTGTTTCAGGCATGCTGCACTAAGGGATAACATGATCCAAAATGTCTGGCTTTTTCCAAAGGTCACCACAACCCCCTGTTTGCAGTGCTGACAAAAGTAATTAGACTTGCATGGCCTCAGGCTCCTCCTTTAAACACAGCCCAGATACAATTAGGTGTTCCCAGTTTATAATTACGTCTCTGATACTGACTTTCTCTTATTGATTGCCTTTGGGTGAGTCACTTAACTTCCCTGCCCTTTCTGTCTTTCATGTTTGGAAACACATATGCTAATATATACCTGCTTAGCTTTGAAGCCTTTTTCAGAGATGAATGAGTGGCTGCTCATGAAACTATTTGAAGATGAAAATATTATGTGCATACTAAATCATAGCTCCCTGGGTGTGATGTAACAGCTGACTATTCATATTCATTTGCACAGCATCACATTTCAGACTATTCACACACTATAGGCGAGGTTGTATCTAAAATGAATACTGTCATTTCAGTTGTAAATGTTCATGTAACTATATCCTGCTTAACTGTTTCACATTTAAAGTCTTAACGGAGCCTCTAAAGATCTTATTGAGGAAAGCAAAACCTTCTAAGAGAAACTATGTCAGGAGAGATCTGACCTGTAGACATATATTGTAAGGGTATGTCAGAGATGAGGAAGTTTTTCAGAGTTAAAATTTGTTTAATAGACATCTTTATCTAAATGAACTGACTTCAAATTTATCTTTGAGGCACTCAGAATTTTTTCTAGTCTTCTGCCAAATTATGAAGCAGAAATATTTTCTCTTAAAATCTTGATCCATTAAGAGAAGCTCAGTCATTTCTCTTAAGCCATTATTCTGTTACCAGTGATGGCCTTGAAAAGTTATCTAGAAAAGAAAGCAATACCCTTGTCCCAGCACCCTGATCCTCTGGCCATTTACAGTCCAGGGGGCTTCCTGAGTTAGATTCTGTAGCCTGTAATGGACCTTTCTTCAAGTGCTTGTCTCTCCCCTAGAGCCCAAATAAACTTCTTGCATCTGTCACCACACTGTAAAGCACATTTTCCTTTCGCTGGGTTAGCTTTGTCCCAGTGACAATCCAGCCACAACTGCACTTCTTTTTATTTCCATTAGTCCCACATAAGAAAAGAGCTTCTAAAAGAGGGAAAATGAAAAAAAAAAAGAAAGGCAAGGGACATCCAGCAGTAATTCAGTTTGCTTGCGTTTTCCCCTAATGATTCTGTTAAAGGGGCTACTCAGAGTGAGAGCATGCAATAGTCAGCCCTGTGGCTGTTTGAAAATGTCTTGTAAAATTTCTTTCCTTCTTTCCTTTCTGCTGCCTGTCTTTTAAGATAAATGTATATTGCAGGAAATCGTTTCACTTGCCTGGGCACTCATCACTAATCCCACGTTTTATGGCACTGTAACTTCAATATAAAAATGGAATTTGGCAAGTAGTATGTGAATCAGGATGCATTTTGTTCTCTGGTCCTAAACTGAGTGAATGGAAGTTGCAAAGCTTTGCAGAATTCAAAAATATATCCATATAATTTTTTGTAATAAGTTAGGAAGAAGAATACTCTCTACTTATCAGTTATTTGCTGTATTACTCTTGCAACTGACTTCAGCAACTGAGGCATCAACTCCTATGTTCTATAATCCCACAGCTGAAACAAAACCTGCCCTGATTAACAGCTTCCATCCCATGTTTCCTACATGCTTTCATTTCTGCTAATGCACCGAGTTATCAGTGCAGTACTAATGAAATCCATTTATAGTTTGTGTTGTCGAAACAGCTGCCTGAGCTTTGCAAATTCTATTCAGCCATGTACCTATGACATTAACGGTGTGTTAATCAGACACCCCCCATCTGCATGACAAAAAAATACAGAGCTCCTAGATTGCAACTAACCCCCGAGTTTAGCTAACCTACAACACTTTTGAGACGTCTATCTTCATAGATTCTATGAATCTTCCTTGTCTTAATGGAAAAGAAGCTCAGAGAATGTGGAAAATTCAGGTAAAGGGTTGCCTGAAAACCAACAGGTATCCAGAAAGGATGCTTCACCGGGGCTTCTTTTTTTCCAAAATAGGCATTTTTGTTCTTTCCCAGCCATTTCTGTTATTTTGTGGCCAGATGGGAACTTTTTTCCTCAGGGTTCTGAATCCATACCATTACAAAAACTTACGTAAAATCCATGCTGTTACGTAAAACCCCTTATGCTTAATTTAAGCAATTCCCTCTGACTCTGTGGGGAATTTAGGCAACTTTAAGGAATGAGTCAGTCTGGTGATGCTAGCTATCTGTCAATCATGTTATGGTCTACTGAGGATGGTAACAGAAATGGAGCTGTGTGATGCCAGTGGTATTTATCTTTAATGTAATAGCCTAATGATTAACAGGATGAGTTTGGTGATGGGTTTGTGCTCCCTCAGTCTAAAGGCTAATGAGCCTGTCAGAATACCTGAATTAATGTCACTCCATGATCTAAAAATCAGGGAATTCTCTGTCCCTCTGCTAAAGCTGAATCCCATGATGCTGTAAGCTAAAGCCAGAATAAGCGTTGAGCAAAAGCCTGGTTCTAAACTCATTGTTACAGCATATTCTACAGGAAAAACCCCCTACTCTCAGCCTTGGTATTGTTTTCACCCAGCAACAGACATTTATAAAGTTCACACTCTTAGAAAAGCCAGGGACAGGATGCAGAAGATTCTTCTCCCCACTAAGCAAGGAGATGGTTTCCCATGGGCTCTCAAACATCCTTATGAAGATGTGAGGGTAAAGGGACAATAGCACTGGTAGATCAGAAGTTACCTGTTAGCTTCAAGCACAACTTTCCAAGGCTGCTGTCAAGTATCACAGTATCACAGTACCACAGTAATGATGAGGCTGAAAAAGACCTTAAAGATCATCCAGTCCAACCTAAAACAAACCAAGTAAACCTAAACATTTGACATCTAGATCATGCCACTCAGCATTTCATCCAGCCTAACCTTAAACACCTCCAGAGACGGTGACCCAACCACCTCTGTGGGCAGCCTGTTCCAAAATCTGATCACTCTTTCAGTGAAAAACCTTATCCTAATGTCAAGTCTAAACCTCCCCTGATGGAGCTTAAGACTGTGACCCCTTGTCCTGTCTCCAGTGTCCAGGAAGAAAAGACTGACAGCTGCCTGACTATAACCACCTTTTAGGTAGTTATAGACAGCAATAAGGTCACCCCTGAGCCTCCTCTTTTCCAGGCTAAACAGAACCAGCTCCATCAGCCTCTCCTCGTAGGGCTNTGGCTGCCTGGGCACATTGCTGACTCATGCTAAGTTTACTGTCCACCAATGTCCACAAATCTCTTTCTACCTGAGTACTCTCCAAGAACTCCATTCCCAGCCTATAGTTCTGCCTGGGGTTGTTATAACCAAAATGCAGAGCCTGACACTTAGACTTGTTAAAACTCATCCTATTAGAGTCTGCCCATCTCTCCTGTCTGTCCAAGTCCCTCTGCAGGGCCCTCCTACCCTCTAACAAACCAACACAGACTCCAAGCTTGGTGTCATCCACAAATTTGCTCATGATGGATTCCAACCCATCATCATTACCATCAATGAAGATGTTGAACAGGACCGGACCTAACATCAACCCTTAGGGGAAACCACTAGTAATAGGTCACCAACTAGATGAGACACCATTTACCACCACTCTCTGGGCTCATCCATCCAACCAGTTCTTGACCCAGCATAGAATATTCCTGTCAAAGCCCCTTGCTGTCATCTTAGCCAGGAGTATATCATGGGAGACTGTGTGGAATACCTTACTGAAATCTGGGCAAACCACATCCATAGCCTTCCTCTCATTGACCAGTTGAGTCACTTGATCATAAAAGGAGATCAGGTTAGTCAGGAAAGACTTACCCCGCCTAAACCCATGCTGACTGGGCTTAATCTCTTGGCCATCACTCAGTTGTTGCATGATAGCACTCAGCACTAACCATTCCATAACTTTGCCAGGAACTGAGGTGAAGTACTTAAATGTTGCTTACCCGAAACCCTAACTACTATGATGTACTGAAGCCTCAGATGGGAAATAAACATTCCTCTTCCAGGAACAGAAATTAGAGTGTCTAAGAGCTTTCATGCTAAATAATGAGATACACAATGAAGTTAGGCTCTTCCAGAAGTAGGTTAGTGATGGTTGAAAGCAGCTGGATTCAGCCACGAGGAACCTCTTTCTCTGAGGAGTTTTGTTAGATTCCTGAAGATATCTCCTTTATAACCATAAGTAGGAGTTAAACCAGTTTATCTTAGCATTTTTTAATTGATTTTTAATGTATTTTGCATAAGTTTTTGCAAACTTTGGCAAAACATTTTACAGAATGTATTGGTGCACTTTACTCTCCAAAATACTTTCAAAAACCACGCCTGAAGGAAAGCGTTCAGGTATTAGTTATCCAATAAGGGATAGAACTAAAATAATATCATAAAGAACGTCCATGGAATGAATTGAGGCTAAATACACTTGGCTATAAAAATCTACAGCCTTGCTACTGATCAAATACTTGTAACGATTTATCAAAAATGTTTGAATAAACCGCTATTGCAGATCACTCTAAAGCAGTTAGTAGTGCATAGCAAATTGCAGAGCAGGTACTCCAGGAGGGAATACTACACAGCAGGTAACCATGGGAAACACACTTTAAAAGTTGCAGATTAAAAAAATTTGCTATTTTCAGTTTAGCAGAAACAACCATCCAAAACAACTGAGTAAGCAGAGAACTGAGCTGACATCCAAAACACCAGCTGCAAAGAGAAAAAAATTCAAACCTGTCAAGGATTCAGAGAAGATTTGGGGAGTACCAGCCTATTTTACTAAAATAGATAGTTGTTCCTGTCAATTTAGTAGAATTGCTTTTCAAACAAAAACGGTGCACAAAAAAAGGTCCTGCTATTTGACCATTACAAGTCACACAACGTAAAGTGCAGCACATTGAAAAGGTCTGAAGAATCAAGGCTTTTCAAAGTAATCTGTTGGGCTGATAAGTATTAATCAAAAGTTCACTATCTTTTCCTTAAAACCTAATCTTGCTTCACTTATGCATGAAGTATGTAATGTATTTTAAATGTAGTCTTTTTGATGCCAAGTTTAACTCAATCTTTGGATAACCAGTGCTGCCAAACTGAAGTTGTTTGCAAGGACTTTGTTTGGGGGAATTTTTTTTTCCATCAAATAAAAAAAATGGAATATTGAAAATTTCAGACAAGTTTCAAGGTCTTTGTTTTACACTTCCATTACTCTTCTAAAGCACCTACTTTCTCTTACTTTCTCTATACAGGAAAACAAACCAGTTCTACTCTCTTTCTTCTGATGTCACACCAATGCTACAACACTAGGTACTGGCCTTTGGCTGTGCTCACAGTTAGCAGTCTTTCATTTCAGTAAGCTTCTCAGCTTCTGAAGCCAGCTGTTATTTAGCAAACAGATGTGCTAAGCTGATCTGGGTGATTATTCTGTGAGCTGACATTTGGCTGACAATAAATGAGACTGAGCAACAATTCAGCAGTGACTCAAATTCAAAACATACCTGTAGAATATCTTGAATTTGCATTTCTGCTACCTTTGTGCTTTCTGTTAGGGTTGTAATGAGATTTTCAACCCCTTTATAACTTTGGCAACTTCCTGTGTGTGTAACATTTGAAGGTCAACTACTGTGAAATCAAGAATTTTAAGCATCTTTGCAAAATTTGATTAAACAGATTCATGCATCCTTGACTGAATTTTCTCAGAAACATTTCTGCCTAGAAGTTCAGTTGTATTGTAGCTGTACCTATAACATTAAAATGCTTCTGTTTCATAAAAAAAAACCCAAAACTGTACACCTGATCCATTTGTATGGTCTGAAGTTCAGTAAGTAATGTTTCCTGAAAGGACTGGCCCTGTTCATGTTAAGTATTTAACTACTACTGAGTTTTTAGAAGTGTCTGTCATCCCTAATGCTGCTTAGCCTAGCTAAGAATTGTGGAAGAGCGATTTCTTCTAAGTCATTGTGAGGCCTCTCTCAGAGGCTGTCGATACACCTTCTGATGCCTACCCACTTTTTCTCAGAAAGTTGAGGCACAGAGTCCATCTTCTTCTTAGACAGAACCGTGGATGAATTCCAGAGAAGACTGAACTCAATATTTCATGTGGTATAGTTTCTGATTTTCATGTTTTATCATATTTTGGTGGCTTCTAAAAATATCTTATCATTTCAAATATACCTCTACATTTGCAGATTCATTGCTACGAGACACCTGCTTTTTAGACATACTACTAAGATTCAGCTTGATAGGATGCTGGACCATCTTTCCTAGACCATGATTTTGCCAAGATGGACTAGAAAAATCCTTTTCAGTGTGGTGAACTATGATTTGACAGGTACTAGAACACTACCCAGACGTTATTTCACTACCAGTGGTGGTTTCCTTTTCAGGTTCTGAATTTACACTGTGAACTTCATTACCTGAAAATTTTGTGGAGAGTTTAAATGAATGGGTTTTTTTAGTCATGTGGCTTCAATTTTCTTCCATAGTGAGCATCCCAAAGAAAACCAGAGACTTTTAAATACAAAAGGCAATATTTATTACATAAAGCTAATCTAACTTACTACACAGAGAAAACGCAAAATGAAAAGGTCAAGAAGAACAGATGGGGCAAAAAGTAGTTTTATTCAGTTCTCTTGCCACCCATTGTGTCCCTGCAGGTGAATCCTTTCTTCCAGGTTCAGTTTTAGCTGAGTCAATGTCTTGCTGAGTTGCAACAAGTCTTTCCAGGAAGATCTTCCTGTGACATCTGAGACTGGTTTCTTGCATCCACCTCTTGGATCAGCCTTTCTGCTCAAGCTTTATGTCATTTCTCTTCTGCTATGTCCTGCTGTCTGGAGCCTTCAGTGTCCATGTATGTAAAAATTGTGCAGTGATGTTCACTGTGAAAAAAATCTGTAAACTTAATAGTGAATGAGAGTTTTGTGATTCCTGAATGCTCTTTGTTCATTTTTCTTTTTTGCTTTAGTGTCTGTTCAGACAAATGATACAAGGGAAATGCAGTAACCTCTGAGAGGGTCCAGACAGCAATAGGGAATGAAAAGGCTTTTATTTTCCTACAGTAGAAAGATCTCATAGATATCCCACTTAAGTGTGAAGATGTGTGAACACTTGTTTTCATAGAATCATAGAATCATTAGGGATCAGAAGGGACCTCGAAAGACCGTCTAGCCCAATCCCCCTGCCACAGCAGGATCACCTAGACCAAGTTGCACAAGAACACATCCAGGCGGGTCTTGAACATCTCCAGAGAAGGAGACTCCACAACTCCCTGGGCAGCCTGTTCCAATGTTCCGTTACAATCATTGTGAAAAAATTCCTTCTGATATTGATATGGAACCTCCTCTGTTCCAGCTGGCACCCATTGCCCCTTGTCCTATCACCAGATGACCTTGAGAAGAGCCTGGCTCCATCCTCCTGACACCCACCCCTCACATATTAGAGGTGAAATACTAAAATCAAAGTTATTGTTCACAAGTTTTATGGAAGAATAGGTGAGGAATTCAGATCAAATCCTAAGAAAAAAGGATTGAAGTGAAATTCATTAATTTGTAGGAAATCAGGCTTTTCATCTTTTTTAGTTCATGTTATCCATGTATTTGGTTGCAGAGTCTTGTATGCTTGAAATATAGCTTTCTTGTTTTTAATTCCACATGTCTGAACTTGTTTCATTGTAGTGCTTTAGAAGTGGAGGGGATTTCACCTCAGCCTATTTACTGTCCCATTGCTCAGGATTACTGGCATTACCAGAAACGTGGTCCCTATGAGAGCTAAACCTTTGGGGCTGCCCTCATCATCAGTGGCTGAAGTATTTGGAGTCATGAAGTCTAACTTGTGAAGAAAGGAACTTGAACTAATTGCAGAAAATGCTGTGCTAGTTTGAAAATTACCAAATTTACAAATATTAGTTGTGGTGCTTTTATGCTGAAAAAGCATAGTATTTTGAAGCTGGGGGCAGCTTTCCCAGCAGACCTCCTGCGTCAGTGTCTGGACTCTACAGGTGGTTGGTGGACAGAGTTCTAAAGGTACTTCCTTCTTCTTCTTTCCTACCTTCTCTCTCATTGCCATCTTTGTTGTCTTTATATGCAACACCTCTTCTGAGTCAGCTTCTCTAGGAGAGAAAGAGCTCCCTCCCCACCCCGCCTTGGGGG
>VZRI01005933.1:148405-162351 GCA_013397515.1 Upupa epops
AGAGAGATCACAAATATTGATCTCCTAAGCCTTTGGCAAACAGAGAGAGAATCTGGAACCTGTTGTATCCTTCACATTTGGCACTGCTATAGCCTTAATGAAGAGCCCCGAGGTGATGGGAGCTAGAAGTATTCTGGAGATGTCACAGAGTGCTAATGTCTATAAGAGGATCTGAAACTTTACCACAAGCACCAAATGTATATTGTGTGCTGTATTCCTGCCCCCCGCTCCTGTCCCACTCCCAACCACCCGCCTACCCCCCTTTGTCTTCTGGAAAGTAGGGTGTGCGTGTGTGTGTGTGTTGGTGGCTGTTGATTATGAGTGTTTGTGTACACTCTTTTACCCCAGAGCTCTCATCTAAGGCCAAACCCCGATGTGTAAGCTGTCCCCCATTTCTCTCAGAGTGTGTGTAAAGGCATTGTGATACAGTTTCTGGTTTACTTTTTTTATTCTTTTACTTACTGGGTTTTTTTCCTTTTCTTCTTGGTGATGGGTTCAATAAACTGCTGTCTTTGTAGCAAAGTTGCTTCATTGCATGTTGAACTCTTGGTGAGAGCTGGTTGTTGTGCTAGAATTACAGGCACCATCCCAAACTTATTTATACCCTCTCCCTAAACCATTACAATGTTTCAGAAAAAATTAATATACATTGGGAAGAAGATGCATCTTGAGCTGGACCTCTTTCCCCAGAAGCAAGTCTAACAGCGTAATGGCCTATAATGGCCTCTTCTAGTCTAAAAGGCAAAGTTTATTGCTTTTGCTTTTACTGATATCTTGATAATTATTAATAAGCATGTTCTAGTAAACAAGCAGATTTCTATTCAATCAGGTCTCCTAGAAGATGCTGAATGTTAGTGTAACTTCTTGTGTCTCTGTATTTAGTCTAAAACTAAAACTGTTGGATTTAGCATTTAAAGGTTTTGAAGGTGTACAAGGAGTGCTATTGCCTAACTAACTAATTTACTGTATCTCAGTAATCCATGGAAGTTTTCTTTCTCTTCCTTATACATCTTGTAGTCTCTTAACTCTCTGGCACTAGTTCCTTTAACACTTTTAACTGAGAAGTATTTCTGCTGTAAGAAAGATGGATTTCACTCCCACCGCCTGTGAGCCTTGTGTGCTTCTGAGGGAATTTCTGTTGTAGATTAAGGGAGTTTAGGGTTGGGATTCAGTTTGGGATTGAGACAGGTAAAATTAGTAAATCTCTACATTCCCATTCAGTCGGCTAACTATAAAATGTAGTGTCATGCATTCCCCTAGACTGGCCCAACCATTCCAGCTACCAGTCTGTAAGGGCATAGGTCTCCTTTGGATCTTACAACAGACATGCAATCTCCATGAAGGTACCTTAGATCCCCTGGGGCATCTGAGATATTATCTGGTACCAAATGAATTCCCGCTGAGGTCCTTTTTGACTGCACTGCAGGTTTAGACACCCTGTAAGAGGCTCACTTGTAAACTGCAGCACTGGCAACAAGTACTCCTGGGAGTCTGAACTGACACCTATACCATGAAGTGTGGATGGGTTGATGGTTGTACTCAGTGACCTTGGAGATCTTTTCCAACCTAACCAATTCCATGATTCTGTGTTGCTATGTGATCAGAGGACTGATCTGTATTGAAACTAACTGGGGTTTTGTTTTCTTGGGAGGACATAGTAGGTAGTGGTGTCTGGGGGGACTTGATTGTTTCTGCTTTAGTTCTAATCTGATTGATTCCCTAATCCTGTGCACTCATTGCACAGCCACACGAGATGAGGAGTGCTATAAGATGAGTGGTTAAATTTGGTATCACAGCTGATCTTTGCTGTCCTGAAGTGCTCTTGGAACATCAGCCTAATTGGAAAGATTTCAGGATGTAATAATATTGGATCCAAACTCTTTTTCTGCTTTTGTTGTGTTATCTAGTACTTGGAAAAAATTCCAAAACTGGAAGTTATTCTCATGTCTCTACTGTATTATAAATAGTGAAAGGGAGCTTAACCACGTTTTCATTAGTGCTTGCTAAAACTTGATCCTGTCTGCAAAGTGAAATGTAGGATTAGATTGAAACAAAAGGGTAACCTGGAGGTCTATGATCATTACAACAGATGAATAAAATGCAAAACCTTTGCCAGGGGCAAGAGCGTGAAAGTGTATTTTTCAGACTGATTCACTTTTAATAAAGTAGCCTTATTCATAATGTTGCTGAGGTTATACATTAAAGCTAATTTTGCATTAAGCATTTCTTAAGCTTATCCTTTAAGGGCATGACACAACAACAAAAAAATCAGGCTTCTTGCTGTCTTCCAACACCTCAATGTTTTTAATTAAATAATAATTGTAATAAAACATTAGTAGCTGGCAACATACTGGTTTGAAAAGACCTCACTCTGAGCATTTTCTAATGCACTAATTGCTCCAGTTACAACGTTATAGCCCAGCTTCAAAGAAAGATTCTGATGTTACCATGCTAACAGTAAGCTGTCTTGTTCTTTAGACAGTATTTAATAGTCCTATATTTCATACTCAATGAATGGAGGACTAGTGGCATAGAAATCAAGATTTATCTGATGCCAAGTAGGTGGATACCGTAGGAAAACCCAAAGGCAAACTTGTGTTTGAAGTTCTGCCTCTCTTCATTAGCTATTAGAGACTGCAGCTGTTGTATGATCTCTCTGATGTCCGTCTCAGCACACTTAGGTGCCTCCTCCATGCCTTGCAAATATTCTAGTGGTCACAGTGCTCCCACAAGTGTGGGAAGAGACCTGTCTTTCAGGCGTGGCACAGGCACCTGAAAAGACACAGAGCCACAGATCAAACATCCTGGGCAAGTCTGCTAACCACTGAGCTGTGGGCAAGGCTGGTGTCTCCCATGCTGAGCATGGGATATGGTAAAAAGGAAGGCAAGCCCTGTGCATAATTTAGTAGTATTTATATCTTACAGATGTTGTTCTGCTCTTCCTCTATAAATTCAGTGCATACTCTCAGCTGCAGAAGTATTCCATTGCCAGGCAGAAGTTGTAGAGCAACAGTAAAGGTACCTTGATTTAATCTTTTTGATGCAAACAATAGATAAATGAACCAATACCAGTCCTTTGATAGATACAAGCTGACTGGACCCATATGTTATCACCGCTTTTACTTCAGAACCAATTGCCTAACATAAAAAAAGTCTGAATGCTAAGTACCTCTGTCATTGAATCCTTAAAGCTAATGTTTTCAACCACATATTGTAGGTTTTTTTATAGCTTTCAAAACTGTGTTAGGTGTTGTACTGATTAAGGATAGTGTCTACACCAAAGGATTTATATGATTGAATTATACATGACAGACGCAGCCAAAAATCAGAAGAATGGAAAGAACAAAGGGAAACAAGACCAAAATACAGTGTGTTAATATTTCTTTCCCTTCAGGGGTCCTACTAGTTCAGGCATTGTGCATACTTGTGTGTGTATTCTGTTTAAAAAAAAATATATATATAAATAATTGAGCTAAAAATAGAAGAAAAAACAGAGTAAGAGGGCATGTGTCTGCACAGAGCACAGCATTACAGAAAAAGTAAGGCAAAGCAGAAGGAGGACAGAGAGCAATGAACAAAACAAGGAAAGATTAAGGAACCAATGCCAGGATGTGAGTCTGACTCTTTTTTTATAAAGTGTCAATAAGGGAACAATGGGAAATGGTCAGGTATAAGAAAGTCTATTATGCAAAGTACTTCAATGCTTGCGGACAAAGAGGTCCCAGAGGTGACTGCTAGCAGTTATGTTCAGAACAAACTGTGTTCTATTATAGCATACATGGAAAGCCAAAGTAATACCACAGAAGTTTATGTACAGTTGCAACCTAGGGACCGAGCTGTGAAATCCCTTCTCTTGCTGAAGGTTTGAAGGTTTTTTTGTTCCCAAGATAGTAAATTAAAGAGAGGTTGAGAATTTGCATTAGGAAGCTCAATGGAAGTTGTAAGTATGGACTCTCTTTTCAGCACAGGGTAATCAGAGCAGAATAGGACCAGACTGACATTTCAGAAGGTTATCCCTACACTGTCACCCCTATACAGAACTGGAAGTAATGGGTGCCAGCGCAAGGTGATGTCTTACCAGTAATATCATAGATCCTCATGAACCTTGCATTTCCTCCCAGTGACATTTCAGTGCATATTTTCTAAGACTTCCTCATGATAACACAGATGATTAACATTTTGCAGCAGTCAGGCCTAAATTATCAGTGTCAATCTTTTCAGCTAGATCTTTATTACTTGACATATCATTCCTAGCAGCACCCCTTTTGAGGCAAATATTCAGCACACTCTACACCTAAGAAATATGCTCATAGCCACCCCATCCTAGTTATTATAGGTCTGTATTAAATATTGAGCCCAGCTGCCACTGTGGGTGCTACCGTGCCCACATGCACGCAAAATGGCCATCTCTTCCTTTTGTTGATGCACTTTCCTTACACAACCACACTGCTTTCGTAATGGAGTCAGCTGGTTGGCATGACAATACCTGTCCTGTCAGAACAGTTCAGCACAGGGAGTTTAAATAACCAACTAATCACTGCATCTGCTTCAAACTCCCCTTAGCTGTTTGCACTGTCTGAGGCAGTTGCCCTTTAAGAGCTTCTTTTTATCCCTAGGCTCTTATGACTTCATTTGATCTGAATCTAATTAGGTGCAGAAGAATGTGAAAAGCAAGGCTTCAAGACCATGGAAAATAATTCTCAATGCTGATTTCTATAGCACCACCCATAGCAGAATTACCCCAGGAATTTCTGAGAGCAGGCAAAACCCCACACTTTCAGATATAAGCACTCTGCTCTAGAGAGTAAGATAGACTTTCTAATGTCTCAGTACCCGGTTGTAGGAAGCTCTTTTAAAATGAAATTCTGAAAAATGGATTTCTGACTGCAGGCTGAAACAAGAAAGGCGTTAGGATATATATTGGGGGTTTGGGACAATTGTCTCGATTCTTGCCTGGTATTTCAGGGAAAGAAATATGGGACCTTTAAGTCACAGCTTAGTGTTTGCCACAGGCCACCTTTGTAGCTGCAAAGAGCTTCCATTTGTATGAACGCTGGGTGTGCCCCTGAAAACACTAGAGGATGAAGGTATACCTGACTGCTGTGGCTGATGACAGTTCTTCTTTCCTCTGCTCATCTCTTTTATTTTTTAAATAGTAATATGAATAAGGAGACAATGTTTGCAAAATTCTAAATATTACCCTTACCCCAGAAGTGTCAGACACCTAGACTGATGGGTACCTTGGTTAGATTCAGTTCTGGCCTGAACTGCAGTGATGTCTGCAAAGTGAAAAATGGCTCCCTGCAAGCACTTCTTGACAGTTTCAGACTGACTACCAGGAGCTTAATCCATTCTGTGCTTTCTAAAAAAACCTTCATTTGCTAACTTCCCAAACTCATGTGTGGTCTTTTAATACTAATGATTTCTCTCCTCCTAGCAACTGCTGAGAGGTAAAGGCCAGATTCTATATGACTTTAGCACAAGTCATGCAACTAAAATTCCATGCAACATTTCAAAATGTCACAGACTTGAGAGTGACTAAGCATCGCAATCTCTGAACAGTCATGCTGGCAATCATTTTGTTTACCAGTTCATTACACTGTGCCTCTCAGCGTTTAGTACAAAATGTGCATTAAAAGTCAATCAAATCTGGAGTGACATGTCATAACATTAAAAAAACCCCAACTTTGTCTAAAATGGTACTGTTCATCATCAACCTCCTTCACCAGAAGACAAAGTGGAATGTGTTTCAGCAATATCTGGACATTAAGAACTTTAGGCCACTTACCAAGATTTAAAGCAAGCCCTTCCTTGGGACCACTGTGTCACCAAGACTCGACTGTGCATCAAGTTTCTATTAGGCCACTCAGATGAACTCAGTAGCTGTGACGGAGAACAAGCAGGGATGTGTGTGGGTATGGGAGGGGGGAAGGACCTCTGAACCCTTATTTGTGTTGATATAACAGTCCTTCCTTCAGAGCCAAAGTGAGCTTAGAATCGTAAAATCATTAGGGATTGGAAGGGACCTTGAAAGATCACCTAGTCCAATACCTCTGCCACAGCAGGATTACCTAGTCCAAGTCACACAGGAACAGATCCAGGCGGATCTTGAATGTCTCCAGAGAAGGAGACTCTACAGGTCCCCTAGGCAGCCTGCTCCAATGCTCCATTACATGCACTGGGAAGAAGCTCCTTCTGATATTGAATCCTCCTCTGTTCCCGCTTGCACCCATTGCCCCTTGTCCTATCACCAGATGACCTTGAGAAGAGCCTGGCTCCATCCTCCTGACACCCACCCCTCACATGGTTATAGACATTAATGTGGTCACCCCTCAGCCTCCTCTTCTCCAAGCTAAAGAGACCCAGCTCCCTCAGCCTTTCCTCATAAGGATTCTACTTCATCATTTCTGTTGCTCTATTCTGGACATCCTCCAGCAGCTCTGTGCCCTTCTTGAACTGAGGAGCCCAGAACTGGACACAATACTCTTCTTCATTAACCTCATAGCAACAAATTCTAAAACCACGTAAGACAAAGGCATGTCTGGCTNGTCCCCTAGGCAGCCTGCTCCAATGCTCCATTACATGCACTGGGAAGAAGCTCCTTCTGATATTGAAACCTCCTCTGTTCCAGCTTGCACCCATTGCCCCTTGTCCTATCACCAGATGACCTTGAGAAGAGCCTGGCTCCATCCTCCTGACACCCACCCCTCACATGGTTATAGACATTAATGTGGTCACCCCTCAGCCTCCTCTTCTCCAAGCTAAAGAGACCCAGCTCCCTCAGCCTTTCCTCATAAGGATTCTACTTCATCATTTCTGTTGCTCTATTCTGGACATCCTCCAGCAGCTCTGTGTCCTTCTTGAACTGAGGAGCCCAGAACTGGACACAATACTCTTCTTCATTAACCTCATAGCAACAAATTCTAAAACCACGTAAGACAAAGGCATGTCTGGCTCCACAGGCTATGACTGGTCATGGGTTACAAATGACCTGGGAGCCTAGGTGCTGTTTGGAGATGAGGAAAGAGCAGGCAGCTGTCTTCTATATAGTGAACCAACTGATACCTGTGAGTAGTCGTCAAATGGTCACAGCTCAAGGGAGCCACTGAGTCAGGAACACACAGGCTGGTACATAGTGTTTGGTTCCACTTTTGCATGTAAAGCACAGGAGATGTTTACTTATTGGTTACTTGCATACTGCCTCTGTCTGCTGGGCTGGAGTGTGAGCTGAAATACCACTGTGTGAGGCAGATCCTGTCTGGATATGAATTTGGCTGCCTGGAAAGCCAGTCTCATTCCAGACATGAGTCAGAGAGCAAAGCGGTGTGTGGGCTCTGTGCTCATTCAAGAGTTCAGGCCATGAACTAAGATGGTGCTAGTTAACTCTATCAGAGTTGTCTTTTTTATTCATTTTTGTTCCTAACACCTGCAAAATGTGTTTAGCCATAGTTAGCCACAACCTTCTTCCCCTGGGTGATGTTCATGGGATTTGACTAAAATTGAAGAGGTCACAAATTGGCTTACAAAAAGAAACGTTAGGCTTGCAGTCATTTCACACTGCTGAAGCTTTTTTTTACAAGAATGTCTTGAAAATATTTTGCAGAGTGCAACAATATTCCATACATACACAGAAATAGAAAAAACCCAAGTTCTTAGTCAGTGTTAAGCACACAAACCCTCCACAATTATTTGGAAGAAAGTTAGAAATTGCTTGTATTACTAGAAAATGAATAATATTCCATGATGTTTCTATATGTAAGCCAACTTCTTGCTTATACCAATAATACCATTTATTGCCAGATTTGAGAGTGACCTAGATCTACTTTCCAGATGCTGTGCTCATCACAGTTAGCTTCTGCTTTCAGAAATCTCATCATTCAGTGCAGGAAGATTTTCTGCTGAGCACACTGGTGAAAGCCGAAGCCTTGGTTTTCCTTCCACCTACGCTTAGTTACACAGACTGAAGAAACCCTTCCTCACTTATGAGGGATTCTGTGGTTAGCAGTACAGTGACAAATAAGAAATCAAGTGATGTCACTGCTCTGCTCCTTATATGATGGGGGTAACACACAGCTGTCCAGATTAGAGATGAACTCTGGTCACCTGGATTTACACTATAGAGGGCATCACAACAGGCATCAAGTAGAAGATGAAAGATTCTCTAAGGCATATGAAAACACAAAGGCACTGGAGAACAAAGTTTGTGATATATTGGGTATGTGTTCTGCTCTTGGCAAGGTTCAGCTTCTCACTGCATACTTTATCCCTTATGCTTTCAAGAGCTCCATGACGCATCTCCTTCTTGGATCAAGACCTTTGCAAATGCCATGGCTGGATGAAAAATGATGGCCGTTTGACTGTGGTTTATTTTCTTGCGCTTTTTTTTTCCAGGTTTGACTTTTGCATTTAATTTTTTTCAGCTAGTGCGAGGATTCACAAAGGACTGTCCTGGAGACACCGGGCAGCTCAGCAACATCAGGAGGACCTGCGGGAGGTGGCTCGGGATGCCTCCCCAGCAGGGCCCATGTAAGTACTCCAGCAGAGCCCTCTTGTGGGAATGCAATGTGGAGCAGAGGCAGGAGCCTTTTCTTCTAAGCATGCAGCTTACACAGTTTTCCACAAAGAGTTTAAACAGCTTTGGAAAACCCCTCGCTCTTGATCTCACAGGCCTACAAGTGGCATTCGGTCGTGAAACCAAACTGCTGAGGGAAGAAGGTGTCTTAGCTAACACTTGCTATCCTGGCAAATCCTTGTATGAATTAATTTGGCTTAAGATCTTCAAGTTACACTGATGGCAGGTTCAGCTGTACTAAGTATTGCCATCACAGGGAGCGTGAACAAATCACATCCTTCATTAAATACGCTTATGCCAGCAAAACTGTTGATGTAGGTGGAAACAGGCTGCTGGAGGCATGCTCTCACTGGCAAAGTTTTCATCACTAAATATGATAGTGCTTCTGTCTCAACGAGGAAGAAGTCTTTTTCCAGGCACTACTTGTGCTTCCATCGGGAGGATCAGTGAGAAAAACCTCTGCTGTATTATGGATATTGACTCTAAACAATGAACTCAATCTAAGGGCCTAAACTGCTCAGGCTGTGCCAGTGAAGGCTTAGGGTAAGGCTGCGCCATCAACAGGAAGTCTTGAAGATCTTTGCTCCAGTGCCTTGTGAGTTCTGGACTTCTCCAATGAAGAAACACCTATGGTGATGAAAGGACAGCTATGAAAGTATGTCTGTTTTTGCAATAGAGTTTCTGCTATATAGCAGGCAGTTCTGAAGTGGAGACTTGGGCCTGGACTGTAAACTTCTGTCATTTTTTTAAACTTACTGCCTCTCAAGAAAGAATAGCACTAATTAAATTATTGACATTTACATTTATCACTCTGATTACATTTTAATACCACTTACTTTGTTCTGCATCTCACTTGGTATAATTATCAGTTCAAGAATGTGCTGAAACGTCAATAGCTACTTTCATCAGGACATTCTTGGTTCTTGCTACGACTATTTACCCAAGTATTTGTGTGAGAACTGCTGGAATACATTCTACAGGCTCATCTGTGTTATATTCAGTGTGTAGTTCTTGGGAGTTTGTAAAGCTCTGAGGAAGCACAGTTAAATAACCTGCTGATAGATTCCACATTAGAAGGGAAATGTGCTAAGGATAGTGAACTTCATATCTTCTGCTCCTTCCTTTGCTACCATCTTTCACTAGAACTTCGTCTTCATGATGAATGACTCTCCACTAACCTATAAATCTACCTGACAAGCATACTTTCATGTCCTTTTTCTTAACATTGGTTCTTGATCTCCCCTTTTACAGCTTGTGGCAGGGCAATTCACTTTCATAGCAGTAGCAGGAAAGAAGCTAAACAGACCATATGGCAGCTAAGCCTCCTCAGTCACCAGAGAAAGTGATCCCATTAAAGCTATATTTAGCTGGCACTATTCCAGCTTTGCAAGCTACAACGACATTCCCGTGGCTCTCAAGGTACCAGAAACAGATGTGGGGCTTTGCAGCATGTTTGCAGCCTCTCCCCCACAGCATGTTGCGTTTGAAAGTTCAGAAATCCACTGGACAAAAGGAAGAAACAGGCATAAACTGAGTTAACTGGGATGTTATTTTCCCTCAAGAGGTTGTACTACAAAAACAAACAGAAGATTAAACAAGGAATAATAGAAATCATGAGTGACTTCCAAAAAGGCTCACTGATCAAATAGTCTTAGAGTGCTGAAGATGATTTTGGACTTTGTGCCTTTCACTGCCACTCATACTGGTTTTTATGGTTTCTAAGGTAGAGTTTCAGATCATAATTGATTATAGAGAATAGTGGATCCTAAGAGAGCTAAGAATTAGAGGATCTTAAGATTGCTGGCAAAATAAGCCATAAATTCAGTGTGTGCCTACTTGTAATGTTCAGCTTCCTCAGAGGGATGGAGGCCAGAGCCCACAGTGGAGAACAGATTCTGGTTTAACTGTTATTCCCCAGAGGCTCTACCTCACACTATGCATACTAAATTAACCACGCTTGTGTTGTTTACCTCTTCTCTAACACTCCTGAAAGCACTTAAAGTGAATGCTGCTGTCTATCACTTTCTTATTCAGCTCAGTACTTTGGGTAGGGGCAGAGTGTTTGCTGAAGTGTTTTTTGTCAGCTATCTCTCTGTTACTGACATTCTGCCTCCTTGACTTTCTTTCTAGGGTTGTTTTTTTTTTTTTGGTCCAGAGGCAAACAGAGTAGAGTGCTCGAGTGAAAAGTTAATACATTTCAGAGTGAACTGGGAAGTAAACTTGAAGGACAAACCCTTGAGTGACCTGAGTCTGAATATTTTCTGAAGAGCTACTTAAACTTCAAAGCTGCAAAATCATTGGAAGGAATAAGGATTCTACCTGAATGTTCAGGATTGGCAACTCTATAGTCATTGTGTCTACCAGAATTTCACAAGTAAAGTAGGAGGATATAGGAGCAACTTTCAGCTCCCCTTACATGTAGATTCCAAGTTGGTCTGGAATAATTTTAATATAAATGTCCTCATCCAGGTCCTTGGATGATACAGATATATACAGACTTTTTTTTCAGAGATGTGGAAGCTCAGTCATGTTTCTGAATACATCCTAATCTTACAAACACTAACCCTGTCCTGTCACACAGGAACTTGTCCAGATGGGTTTCAAACATCTCCAGAGAAGACTCCACAACCTCCCTGGGCAGCCTTTTCCAGTGCTCTGTCACCCTCACTATGAGTAAGCTTCTTCTTGTATTTATGTGGAACCTCCCCTGTTCCAGCTAACAACTGTTGCCCCTTGCCCTATCATTGGATGGCACTGACAAGAGCCTGGCTCCTTCTTCCTGACACCCACCCTTTCCATATTTATCAACATGAATGAGGTCACTCCTCAGTCTCCTTTTCTCCAAGCTAAAGAGAACCAGCTCCCTTAGCCTTTCCTCATAACGGAGATGTTCTTCTCCTGTCTTAAGGGACACACAGTCCTTTTATGTAAGCTAGTTTCATATGTTTCTTTTACAGACCTGCTTAGACCCTGGATTTAGGAAGGGTGGCAAGAGGTGCTTTGTGCCTGTCACTTCTTTGTGTGAGCAAGCTTAGTGGCCTGGTGAGCTTCACACCAGAGTTTACCCTTCACTAGCAGAAGCCAAGGCAAAGAAGAGTGTAAACCCAGTGACTTGTTTGAGTTACATAAATCTCTGACAAAAATTAGGAAGCTTTAGAGCTGCATTTAGGGCTCAATCTGAAGATATTTTCAATGGTATTTGTGAGATGGGGTAACAAACAATAAGAGAAAATATAAATAACAAAGAATAAGAATGGAAGTTTCCATAGGTAAAAACACTGGTTACACATTAATTTTACCACATAGGCATCCCAGCATTAGCGCTGCATGCATGGTAAAGGCAATGAGGAATGAGTTGCTGGACGGAGCAGTGAGGACAAAACACTGAGGTGACACTGTTACAGTAATCACGGGAGATCAGAAAGAGAAGGAATGAAAGGAAACATCTCAGTTACCTTTTGATTGGCAGATGGGTGCAGTGTTAATCTGACAACTGCTTTGCAAGTTTTGTTCAGGCTCCTTCAGGCAATTCAGTGCTGGTATGGGCAGCCTGATTTTCTACATCCTGTACAATACAAGAGAGTTGTGTTGCTCTGAAGCACTAGTTATTATAAGATGCTCCCTGAAAGCTCAGTGCTTTATTCACTTGCTTTTACTGTTAACATTAAACATTAAATACCACAGGCTCACATGCCAGGCAGTAGTAACTGATGCCTAAAAGGTTGTCCGCCAAGAAACTTAGTACAATTACCGATGAAATGCTGAAATTCTTGAAAATTTGAACAGAGAAATCAGGAGAAATTTTCTTGCTTCATACAAAAAAATCCTAAATGCAATGAATTTTTAGGTCTACAGGCAAATACATTTTATTGAAGTCCAAAGAGATCATGGCGATCTCCTCCATATAGAGGGTGCCTATTATCCTATTCTGCACTACCTTGGTTCAAGGTTCCATCTAGTCTTCATACTAAGTTCATCTAATTTTTTTTGTAATCAACACTTTAAAGCACAAAGTGGACTTCTTGCCTTAAGCGTGACATTAAGCTCATTCGTAACCATAGATGACCCCTTTAATTATCATGGTAATTGCTATAATTCCTATAATACACCATATTTAAAGCTCTAATTGCCTAAGAAATACAGTTTAATGAAAGGTCCAGTTCATTACAGGCAGCACTCTTATTGGGGCCTGTAGTTCACACTATTTTTTTTCATTATATGATCCTTTCTTCAGCTGCCAAACCTGAAGTCTTTAAGCCTATGTCCAGTCTGATGGTTATCTAAAGCCATTATATTTAATTTCAGTTTGAGGGTTCCAGCCTTTTTCAAAAGTGAGTTCAGAAAATTGTGAGGTGTCTTTTTTACCTCAAAAACTCTTGCATCCCTATGCCTTGGGACAAGAAACTAAATTCAGAGATTCTCTTATTTTTAGGAGTAGAAAATTTGCCCTTGCTGACATGCAGGCTTGAGAGATGGCAAGCAGCCTTGAATTTCCTGACATATATCGGTGTGGGCTAATATTTTGTACTAATGAAAGTTCAAAGTCAGGTTCATTGTCTACACAATGAGGTACAATGAGTATAGGTAGGGACAGAGCTGAAATGTTGATGGAGGGGAGGCAGGTGAGCAATACCAAATAGCAGTCTTCTCATTCACTGAGAAGTGCTAAGTACCTTTTCTTGGATATAACCACTCCTGCCAGGAATACCTGAAGGTACCAGGGTCTCTGCTGACAGATTTAGAAAGCACAACCTAGCTGTAACTAATTAAAGGAGTCTTTAGCAGGGGACAAATTCTGTTCTTCTCCAATCTAATATTTCAAGTGACATGATTTATTTAATTTTTGTTCGGATTTCTTACTTAAGAAGGCTCTGACCCTTATTAAGTAGAACAATAATACTATTCTGTACTTTCTTTTTTCTAAGATGCTTAAACTACTCTGCACTATTGAGAACAATAATAAAGAGTTGATTAAGTACAGGTTATTATCTTCTGTGTGGGAGTACTTCTACTGTAAGACAGTGTAGGTGGGAGCCAAGGGAAACCAAAGCTGAACAATGTGTTCAGGACTTCCCTTCCCCTGATCCACAGATGCCAGAACCAACCCAGTGAGTATGATGACCCACAGCTACCACTGAAATTATCCCTTATGCACACTAGTAATGGGCTCTTCAAAATCTTTTTATCTTCCTAAACCAGCATTCTTCCCTGTTCTTTTTCTGTTTGCAGTACAGAAAGAAGATAAGTAGGGATGATTGCTCAGAACTTTATACATATTAGAATTATTCCTTCTACAACTAATTCCTAATTAGTTTCCTATCCCTAGTGTGCACTCAATCACAGACTCAGATAATAATCCTGGCTGGAAAGGACC
>VZRI01005936.1:0-11011 GCA_013397515.1 Upupa epops
AATCCCTCTGCCTCTGGTGAGCTTCCCCACAGTTTGTCACCAGCCGGCAGGAGACCCCTTCCCCCTTCAAGCCTAGTTTAAAGCCCTATTAATGAGCCCTGCCAATTCCCTACTCCTTTCTGGGGTACAGGCCCCTTTCTGCAGCAGGAAAGGAGTATAGAGACCATCCTTCAGCACTGAGGGAACATGTGGTAGGGAAGACGTGGTGGAGGAGTAGTAGGCTATATAGGGCACAGAAAGACACGAGCACAGGACTTGCTGTCATGGGCGATACCATCTGCTAATATCTATATCCAGAGCTGTAATACTGCTGTAATCATTTGCAGATCTACAGCAATGTACGGGCTGTAATTAAGGTGTGGAGGGATTACTCACTGGGTGAAGGTTGCAGGATTTCCAGAGCAGAGAGCAAGGTTGGGTTTTTTCTAGCTTCTATTTTAAGTTTTTCAGTAAGGAAGTTTAGTGGGTTGCTCAGCTTGAAGGGAAATAATCTTTCTGCTTCCAGTAAGAATGAGAGATTTGGAAATGAAAATACATATTCTAAATGCTTTTTAAGACTTTTATTATGATGGCAACTAGAAATTGAAGTTTTTTGTTAAGCAGTAGGTGATTAGGCCTTTGCATGGGCTTCTTCAGATTATAGAACTGGAGAATTGTTTAGGTTAGAAAAAAACCTTTAAGATGATCACGTCCAACCATTAACCTCTTTCAATCCCACTGCTAAACCATGTCCTTATCAAACTAGGTGGCTTGTTATATACTGTAAAGTCTTTGGTCTTAAGCACCAAAGTTCTTAAACCAGCAGTGCCCAGGAAATTTACTTAAGTAAGAGAAGGAAAGAGGAGGTCAGATCACTTGCTGTTTGACATATAATTCAAGTGACTATGTTGGGAGAATAGGTACCTATGGTTAATAGGGAAAGAAGTTCTCCCACATAATACAGCAAGAGACTGTGATATCCTAGATATGCTTTCTTTAAGGAAGCTTCTGGTACAGTATTCTTTTCATGAGAGTTGTTTCAATAGCTGAGCTCATCAGTACAATTCTCTTGGATTAAAAATTAACTGTGTGCTTAGATGGCACTTGGTGAAGTCAGGTATATTTCAAGTCTGTGAATTGCATCAGTATGACTGTATAAGTAAAATACCTTCAGGCAATACGTAATTCTTAAAAAAAACCCAAACCATTCTAGGTTATAGATGTGAATAATGTTCCTTATGACTCTTGAAATAGCTTCTGGGAAAGGGATGGTACTGTTCCTGAAGGAGGATTTGAGTGTGAGAGTAAGATCTTATTGGATTGTTTGTTTGTTTTGCTAATACAGCCCACTGGACTGAGAAATCCTGAACTGGAAAGAAATGGACTCTATCCTCCCTATACTGGTTTGCCTGGATCTAGACACTCATGCATCTACCCTGGACAATACAATCCATCTTTCATTAGTGACGAAACCAGAAGAAGAGATTATTTTTAGCAAGTGGCAGAGAGGGAGTGGAAGATTGACACTGTTTGTACCTGGGCATCATGGGCCACAAATCTATCTCCTGGGCAGTTCAGCCCGTATCAATCTTACTCTTCCCGTTTATCAGGAAGGACTTTGAACTTCATACCGAGCATTGCTGCCCGGAGGCAGGGTTACACTTGCCGAGCAGCAGAGATGAAGAGGAAGAAAAAATGGCTCAAGGTGCAGACCATAAAGACCCAGAAGGAAGTTAATATGTGTACTCTGGATTTGTTTTGTGCTGCTGCTTCACTCTTCAAGCTACATGGCAAGCATGGATCAGTACAGGAGGAATGAACTGTGCCCAGCACTCTGCATTGAATGCCACTAGGGAGTGTTTTGTTTACAGATCTTGTTCAGTGTTGACTGTGCTTGTCTTCTTAACCAACCTTCATGCTAAGATTCACTGTGCTACTGCTTTTTGTAGGACAAGTCTGCCCACTCTCTTTGCATTGGTGCATTGTTTTCTGTTTTAAACATGACAGAAAAACTGGCTCGACCTCTGACTCTTACCATCTTACTGGTAGAAGTTCTTCAGAAGGCTGGATCCTTGCTGACCTTGGTGGTCATTTTCCTGAAGCCTGGTGCCTGAAAATGTTGGCTGAATTAATGAACTATTTGTCTCCAAGGAGTATTGGAGTAGTCATACCACTGCAAATTTAACTGAAAAGGGGCACATCTGATCCAGTGTGCTGCTTTGGAAATGTTCTGTGTATGGGCAAGAGTTGAGTAAGTTATTTTGTCAGCCAGCACTGTTCAGAAGTGATGCCACTGCATGTCATCATAATGCTTCCATAGAGGACCTTATGGAGTTCTGTTTCCCTGTAGAGATTTAAATGCCTACAGAAACAGCAGTATAATGTTGAATAATAGCTCACAGAAAGAAGAAAAGAAAAAGATGAGCTAGCAATTCAGCATGCTCCTCATGAGGAATCTGGGAAGGAGCAACAATGCTATAGCTTTGGCTGGGCAAGTGAAACCTAAATCTTGGGCACTGCAGGTGGGACATAGATTTGAAGCCTTTACAGCCCATCTCGGGCTTCTGTAGGAGCCGTGGAAGATCTCAGTACATTGGAAAACAGGGATTACTGCTATCAGTTGCTTTTAAGGGAGAGAAAACCATGGTGCATTCAATCCTAGAGGAGCAAAGCTCACTTATATTGAATGTTATGTTTTTCTCCCATTCCAGTTTCGAGTGATTGAGACCAGGCAGGTTTTGTCACCTAGGTGTGTCATTTGGTATTAAGAGCTTTGTCAAAAGCCGAGCAATGTGAGTTATTACATTTTTCACTGAAGTTCAGACTGAAAGCTCATAAACTGTGTTCTGACCTGAGTATTGAAAGAGATCTTGTTAATGAAGTATATTTGCTGCTTATCTTTACTGCTGAGTCATCCATACCTTGTCTATATACAGAGGCCACATACGGATGCTTCGGCTGAACGCAACTGTGCTTTTAATTGAGGGTGGCTGCTTGTGTGAGGCTAACAAATAGCACAATTCCTTAGCCATTAACCTACCATCTCTGTTGTGCATACATAAACTAGTTTCGCTGAAGGGCGTGTACTTTCTGATGTTGCCTTCTCCCTCACAGAGCTCCAAAAGATACAGTGCCTACAAGTCTATAAGGTAGCTCAGTGCACTGAAGCACTAATGACCATGGGATGTGTCTCCCACAAAGTGCCTGACCCCAAGTGAGAACAGCAGTTCAGATGCTAATGCATTGTGTGACTGTTTCCCTGAGGTAAACCTGGAGTGATGAGGTGCAGTTATAGTACTTGTGCCCTATAGGTGCTATGAGTCCCCAGATTCTTTTGCAGCACTGTGAAGCCTGTTGTGCTCCCTATGAGAAAGGAGAAACAGCTGCCCAGAGGACGGGGAGCCAGTGCTGGGCAGGCATCAGCAGAGTGGGTTAAGATGTTTCTAGTTCGTGCTCACATTGACTTCTATTTTCTCAAAATTGCAAGACCGCAAAGGTGCCACTTGAGAAAACAGCCAAAGCATATAAATGTAGTGCCTCACCCCTTATCTACTGTGTCAAAACAGCAGAGTGGGCTTGCAGAAAAACAATGGATGCCTAGGTCAGTATCATGATCCTGTGGTGGCAATGCACGCAACTTCATGCATGTCTGATCTGTAGCTATAGGGAGGAAATGAATGGATGATGATGGGAAGTACGGCTACCTAAACTCTAGGTACAGGACCCAAAAGTATGTAACAGGTAAAGCACAAGAACTAGCTATTCCCTGCCATGCTGATCAGTGTTGCCAGTCCATGGGTTAAGTGCTTCTTCGTTTTGTTAGCACCAATGTATTAATTACAAAGAATCCTTTGGATGATGAGAACTAAGGGTTTGACCCTGCTGTGCTGTGGAGTCCTTCAGAGAGGACATTGGCAGGGTTGTTTCTGCACAGGTGAGCTGACTCTGTTTTTGAGAGTGCCTAGGACAGAAAAGATTGCCTTTCCCATGGCATGGAGAAGAGTTTTGTCTGTGTTACAAAAGAAAGGTCAAAGCTGGGATTCATGCTAAATCTGATCCACAGGCTGTAGATGAGCATGGGGCTCTGCCCCTATTTGCTAAAGCAGCTTAGAAAAAAAGGAAGGGCATCTCAGCAATGGTGGTAGGATTTAACCACAAGCCAGCATTTTGTCAAGGAGAGCAGAGTTAAGGCACATGCTTACAAGCAAAAAGTTTAGTTGGTTGATTAGTTTTAAAAAGTGGGAAACGTTCCTGTGTGTGCCAAGTACAAAGGGCAGTCAGCTCACATTTGCAGACCAATCCCTCTTTACACAGAGTAATGTGGACTATATGAGCAAAACTCCTGGCCCAGATCTCACAGTTAATTGCAAGTGATTTGAATAGAAGTGAGACAAGATACTACCTACTTGAGATCGCACAAGTTTAAAGTAATTGAGATCACACAAAAGTTTGAAGTAATTAATTGTAATTTCTTAATTATCTTCAGATTCTTCTTAACGCTGTACATGGAGTGAAAGGGCCTCAGTAAACTCAACAGGATTTTCTGCTTGTAAAACTGGATCTTTTCCAGACAAGAGAACTGTATTGCACTGGAATTTTCTCTCTGCCAGAGTAGGCAAATGTTGGGAAATTTCCTGTGACAATATATATCCATTGTAGTCTTTCCTTCTGTTTAGCTCTGTAACAAAGGTGTCACAGAATGACAGGTAGAGGAAAAGGGTCTCTCCTGACCTGCAGTACCTTCTCTGGGTATCCTAGGAAGGCCCACTCAGCAAGCAGACAGGTGAGGATTTAGAATCATGCCAGTGCAGGGGTGAGGTGCTTTCCCACACAGTGATCTAGGAAGTCTTTGTAGAGCTGGTAGATGTAGTCCAGGGTGGTTAATTCTCCACCAGCCCAGCAATTTCCCATGCCACAGTGCTTCCGTCTTCATGCAAGCATCACTAGGGCAGAAAGGGGGTGGGTGTATGGTGCAATGTATTTTGTGACAGTTTATAACAGTTATTTTACCACAGTTATCTACTACCACTTCCCAGCAGCCACAGGCTCTGGGAGCAAGAATGACACCTGTTTCTGCACAGCTTGACTCTGTTAAAGCTGCCGCTGGAGCTCTCTCTGCCTCTGCCATAAACTGGCACTGAAGCAGGGTTTGTTGCTCCATTCATATATGGGAAAGTCTTCACGTGTCCTCAAGCCCACTTTCAAATATTCAGTACTTGTTCAGTACCTCTCTGTTCAGTACCTAACTTTCTGTGGGATGTCTAAATAAATGCAGCGCATTTCATTGATTGTTTAAATTACTATTCCAAATGGCAAGATTTGAGCATAATGGATGTTGTTTTGCCAAGGAAAGTTGGTCTTTTCTGTCTGAGAGGTTAAGGCAGAAGTGGCATGTTTCTTGTAAAGACGATGCAAGTGGATGAGCCAGGTGTGGGGTAAGGAAGAAAAGCTACACCAACACAGAACAGAAATGTGTTGTGCTTCTGGCTGCTGTTGAAAGTTGAGGAAGCAGTCAGCAAGAGCCCATGGGCAGTTGTGTGGGTGTATTTTTTATTAACTTTGGAAAAAATGCTAATGCTGTTGCATGACAAGAAAAGATGCATGAAGTGTGTGTTTGCTATTGTGGTGCTCTGACAATTGTGCTGACTAAAGCCCCTCAGCCACAGAAGTATCCCCAGCAGACAGTCTACAAGAGGCAACTCTGGTGAACAGAGCAGCAACATGCAGCTGGGATCATGCAGAAAAGGGGCTTGTACCCACAAACTTCCCATGGCCCTACCAGCTGCTCACTCTGATCAGGCCTCCCAGCTGCACTGGAAGAATCAGGGCCCTTTTGGATATTGTTGAAACCACGCAGCACTGAGTTGGGGTGTAAGGGTTAAAACCAGGACAGAATGTTTTGACACTCCCTGCCCTCCACATTTAAAGGACTAGAGAATGCCACATGGCATTTCCCATTAAGTCCCACTGTCACGGCTGTGTACAGAGTCACCACTTGTGAGTAGCCTTTTAAGGTGATTGCCTCCACACTGTGTAAGTGGTAAAAGGCTTTAAAAATAGCAGTGAATTGCAGTTGGAGAGATGTTTGTCTTTGTGAAATTGTGGCAGCACTTGTAAAGGTTGGCATACTGGGACCGGAGTGGGTTTGATCACTGCTGCAGATGCACCAAGTGCTTTCCCAGGTCTTGTCCATATCCAGGCCAACTCCCACTGAACTTCTCCATCTCTCAGAGTGGTGCTTAATCATTAGTTTTCCTCCTTAAACTAACAAGATCTGATGCATTTTACTTAAATGCTCTTCCTGTGCTGACCAGTGTTTTTTTCCCCTTTACACACAGAGGTCCTAATCCAGCATCCATTGTAGTGACCAAGGCAGTTTTCCCATGGGCTGCAATGAAGTTGTTTTTAGGTCTGAGTTATCCCACCACCAGTCACCCGTGTGCAGTATGCTTTCCTGTAGCGCAGTCTCCTGCCTGCTGCTGTGATACTGATGCTGTTGCTGCCTTTCCATGATGTATTCATTTTTTTAAAAGTAAACTTATTGTTGTAGCAGGACCTGTATTGTGTGAGATGGAACAAAACAGGTTTGAAATCTGAAACATTTTCCAGAGAAGAGATTGAATTGTATGTAATTGTTTACCTGATCAGCAACCCTGTTTCCTGATGTGTGAGGTCTTCTAGGACACAGAAGTGCTTCTTGCAGTCAGGGACAAGAACTACTCTTTAATTAACATTTACTTGTCCTTCTAGAAATGAAGCAAGATCTCCCAGTCTGAGAAGGACTAAGTGCTGTGTGCTTCTAAGGTTTTGGGAGCTTTTCAATGTGTATTTCAGTTTTTGGTTCTCTGGAACCGCTGAAATTGAAAAGCAGGACAGACATCCATGTGGTTAAGAAGGTACTGTATGGTCATATGTGGGATGTCACTGTGTTTCTTTTCTGTTGCTTGTGTCTAATATCCTTGTTGACAAAAAACCTAGAGAGGGTGCCTGATATTCCTCAAAAGTAATGCTAAGTCCCTTTGTCTTTATTCTGGTAAAATGGGAGAAGGGATGGGAATCTTACTTGGGTTAATGACTGCAGCCGGCAGCCTCCAGATCTGCAAAATCCTGTATGGAGAAGTCCTGTGAAATACAGTAAAAACTGATCACTTCTCTTCAATGTAGAATTCGTCCAACATAAAAGGTCTGCAGTAAAATCTGCTTTTACTTTAAGGAAAAAAAACAAACAAACAACTGAATAAATACTTACTACTTTCCTTTTTCAAAGGAAGTTTAGTTAAACTCAGTTATTTGTTTTAAACCTTGTTAAGTTTTACAGGACTTCTCTCCCAGCAGAATGTCAGTCTTGGTGTGTAGAGTGTCAATGGTTTATTTGAACAGCGTTCAGTAAGGCTCACCTTCTGTGAGCTCTATTTCAAAACCTGGATTTTCAGTGTTTGTTTGTCCTTCTTTTATCAACTAGAATGTAAAACTGCTTTATGTTCTTGACATTGCCCTTTTTCTTCTCTTTATCTCTCAATGTTTGCTTCCAAGTCACTGGGGCTCTAAGGACATTTTCCAAGCAAGTATTATTTAAAGTTGTATCATACTTTCAACCTCCACTAATTATACAGTACTGTAGTAGCAAAATGTAATTTTTAAGGATTGGATTATTTTTATACCTGCATCCAATAATATTAAATCTGGCGTTCTAGTCAGTATTATAAAAGAAAACAATAAAAAATCTGAATATTAATGTCTCTGCTTTTTTATTGGTTTTAGCTTTCCCTTTAAAGACTTACGCACACGCCTTTCAGATGGTTTAAATTATAATTAGAAATGTAATCTAGAAAATAAGACATTTTATTGTCCTTTCGTTCTTCTGGTGCTGCTTGGTGATTTTATTCAGTTGTTTTCACTGGAATGAAAAGCTAAGAAGAAATGGGTTCTGTTAGCTGTGCTAAAGGAATTTCTGGGCAGCTGAAGTACAAGTTGTATTCTGATGAGCTGATTTCAGTAGTATGAAGCAACTCAGTTTAATTGTGTTTTTTTCCTTCAAATTCATTTTTCATCCCGATGAAGTTGCAAGAGCATTGCTAAAATTACCTGTTTGCGCATGTGAGTGTGGGAGAGGAGGACAACCTTGGGACAGCCTGGTGCAGCAGGACTGGTTTTAAGGTGAGAGACCAGTCCTACCTTGATAAGTGCCACCAGAGACTAGAAAAAATATATAGCTGAGCATCTCTCAAGAGAAGGAAGGAGGATACCCTAAATCCATATGAACACAATGTCCAGCACAGGCTGTTGGACATTGTTAGTTGAAAAATAAAATCACGGAACAAATCAGTTCTCTCTTAATCAGAGTAGGACAGTTACTAAATATAGCACATTAGTTATTACACAGTAATCATATCTTGGTGTTCTTGGTGGCCATATCTGAGCTTTGATGTACAACACTGGCTTTACAGCTACTGGGAAGGTATTAGGTATTTCTCTAATGGAAGTTTTCTTGATGGTTGCCTATGGGAAATCCCAGTTGCTGTGTCTGAAGAAGCATCTGGACTAACACTCAACTGTTTATTGTTTTATTCTGTGCTTAGTAACTTCATTAATAATTGCATTAGAGATGCTGATGTTTCACTGGCATCAGTTTTCTCTTAAAGGAATTCTATGTCTGTTCTCCTGAACCGTCAAATATTACTAGTTCCCCTACAAAATGGCCAACAGTGGGGCATATATGGTCAACATCTTTCTCCTCAAGGGGAGAACCTGTTGTGACCATAGGTGTGCTTTGAAATGGACGGAGAAGGGTAAACAGAGTCAAAAACATCTGGTACATGAAGGTTTATGCTGAGTACACTTTTTTTCCTGGAGGATGTGGCATCTTTGCATTGCAAATGATTCATACTTCCCAAACTGGGATCATGAGAAGCACAACAAACCAGGTATGGATCATAGAATCACAGAATGCTTTGTGTTAATGGTCACCTAGTTCTAACCGCCTTGTTATGGTCAGGGACACCTTCCAGTAGATCACATTTCATTAATCCGCATCCAACCTGATCTTGAACTCTTCCAGGGAGGGGTCATACAGAGCTTCTCTGGGTAACCTGCTCCAACCTATCACTATGTCCCTGTGTGCTTGTAAAAAGTCCCTCCCCAACCTTCTTGGGTTTTTTTTTTCCATTTAAATACTGAAAGACTGATATAAGGCATTGCCAGAGCCTTCTCTTTTCCAGGTTCAGCATCTCTAGCTTGCTCAGCTTGTCCTCATAGGGGAGATGCTTCAGCCTTCAGATCATCTTTGAGGCCTCCTCTGGACCCCCTTCAACGGGTCCATGTTCTTCATATTTTGGGGGCTTCAGAGCTGAAACCAGTACTTTAGGAAGGGTCTCATGACAGTGTAGTAGAGGGGGAGGTTAGTCTCACTCAACCTGCTGGGTACATGTCTCTCGATGCAGCTCAGGATACAGTTGGCTTTCTGGGCTGTGAAAGCACATTTCTGGGTCATGTGCTCCCAAGTCCTTCTCCACAAGACTTCTCTCAATTCACTCATTTGTGCTTGGGATTGCCCAAGGATGAAAGTGAAGTCTAAAAACATAGGTAACATACTTGCTCCTGATGCACGTACACTGTAAAGAGAAGTTTTTAATGTGTGGGTTTACATGCTACCAGTGTAGCCAGCAACGCTGCATCATTTACATCCACTGAACACCTGATCCTCATTTTCAATAGTGTTCAGGGAAATTCTTTTGATCCTACACACTCACTTGAAGGCCAAGAGAGAGATATTTAGTCCTGGATTGCACCTTGAGGCAGCATTTGAAAATCAGTATATTTTGTGATGACTGAAGGAACTGGTGGTACACAGCTCTGTGAAACACCCCATACAGCCAGGTTTGTCTCTCCCTGCATACTTGTTGCCAGCTGAAGGACACAGTATCCTCACGGCCAAACTGAGGCTGTGTGGACTGGATGATTGGGTAGTGAGGTGGATTGTGAACTGGCTGCAGGATAGAAGCCAGAGAGTAGTGGTCAATGGGGCAGAGTCCAGTTGGAGGCCTGTATGTAGTGGGGTGTCCCAAGGATCAGTACTGGGACCAGTCCTCTTCGATCTACTCATTAATGACTTGGATGAGGGATTAGGGTGCACTGTCAGCAAGTTTGCTGATGACACAAAGCTGGGTGGTGTCGCCAGCACCCCAGCAGACTGTGCTGCCATTCATTGAGACCTGAACAGGCTAGAGAGCTGGGCAGAGAGACATGTAATGAGTTACAACAAGGCTAAGTGTAGAGTCTTGCATCTGGGCAAGAACAACTCCAGGTACTAGTATAGGTTGGGGACTGACCTGTTAGAGAGCAGTGTAGGAGAAAGGGACCTGGGAGTCCTAGTGGACAGCACGATGACTATGAGCCAGCANCAGGAGGATGGAGCCAGGCTCTTCTCAAGGTCATCTGGTGATAGGACAAGGGGCAATGGGTGCAAGCTGGAACATAGGACATTCCATATAACTATCAGAAGGAACTTCCCAGTGGGGGCAACGGAGGGTTGGAACAGGCTGCACAGGGAGGTTGTGGAGCCTCCTTCTCTGGTGACATTCAAGACCCACCAGGAAGTGTTCCTGTGCAACTTTGTCTAGGTGATCCTGCTGTCGCAGGGAGATTGGACTAAATCTTTCACGATCTCTTCCAATTCCTTAATGATTTTATGATTCTATGACATGCTGTGGCTCCCCATATGGCTGGAGTGTTTGGTCTCCCTGAGGTACTGAGCACAGTCTACTCAGGACTGAAATTTATTTTTTTTTTGAGAGCTGGGGTTTAGTTTTTGGGTGCTACTGTTCTGGGAGGGGGGGGTGTGGTGCCTGGGGCAGCATGTGGACACTGCCCAAGCAGGGGTGCATGTCATTCTGGTGACAAATTTTCACAGGAACTTCCCGTTCTGTGGCAGCTTCCTACAAATGGGCTTTTTAGGGAGAGGTCTAGAGGAACTGAAGTGGCTATCTGGGTGACTGTCATGGGAGGGAGCAGCTTCTTGATTTGCTGTTTGCAA
>VZRI01005937.1:0-30949 GCA_013397515.1 Upupa epops
CCTACTCCAGGTCTTATTCCAGTTCCTACTCCAGTTCTTATTCCAGGTCTTATTCCAGTCCCTACTCCAGTTCTTACTCCAGGTCCTACTCCAGGTCTTATTCCAGTCCCTACTCCAGTTCTTACTCCAGATCCTATTCTAGGTCCTACTTCAGGTCCTATTCCAGTTCCTACTCCGTGTTCTACCCCAGTTCCTGCAACACTGCAGATTACAGGGTACATCCCCAGTCATTATCACATCCTGAAGCCCAGAGACCCACCCTCATCCCTTCCTCCCATCCCTGGGAGAGGAGTCCAGAGGTTGAACTTCGCTCCCAGCCCATTCCTAGTCGTCTCCTGGGGCTCCAGTGAGCTCCTACCCTCGTGTCCCATAGCAAGTGGCTGCTTCTGACCAGGGCAGCTACGGACTGGGCTCATCCCTGTCCCACGGATGTTCTGCAGAGGGCTGCTTGGTGTAAGGGACTGATGCTCCTGGGTTCAGAAGGAGCAGCTAGGGATCAATCCTCATGCAGAGGGATAAGAGACTCAGGATGGTCTCCAGAGCACTGGGAAAAGCTTTTCTACTCTGCCAAGCATGACTGACCCTGTCTGATCTCCATGTTCCACCAAGACCGGTATGTGAGAGCTGCTGCGCCAGGACAGCTATGAGCAGAGCGTCAGGAAAAGGTGGGTGGGTGGGTGCAGCCATCATGGAGTCCAGAGCATCCGCATGGTGGTACCCACCAGTAACTCCAGTCCACACCTCCTGCCTGTCTGACCCCCAGGCAGAGCTCAGCCCCGGGGTGACCTCAGCACGCTGATGCGAGTTCCAGGGAGGGCTGCTCTCACCCACGCTCTCTTCTCTGGCCAACTGTGTTTTCTGGGTTGATTTCGCTTCCCTTTCTGTCTCACCCAGCCTGGAGCTGGTTCTCTGTTCCCAGCACCCAGGTTCCTCAGGGCGGGAGGGGGGGATCTGCAGGGTCAGGCCATTGTGGAAGTAGGCTAGAGCCTTCCCTGTGCAGCTCCCAGGCTGTTGAGAGCCAGGAGCCACGTGAAGCTGTGTGAGACAGAAGCGAGAGAATGCCTTCTAGAGAAAGGAACAACAGCCTCATCCTTTGCCCAGGGGTGGTCCCAGAGGCTGCAGGGAGCAGGGCAAGGCGTGGGGTGAGCAGTGACCCCCAAGCGTCTTCAGAAAGCAACCCCACACTCCTTTCTGGGTGCTTTGGCCATACCCTTCCTGTCCAGCTCTTGCCATCCTGCTCAGCACGGCCCCACGGAATGGGATGAAACACGCAAGAAGTAATGATGATGAGCAGCAGGACCACGGCAGGGACCGGGGGGCTAAGCGCAGGCTGCATGTATGAGGCCTCACGTAAGCAGCGGGATGAAGGTCGCTGTGGGATGCAACCAGCGAGCACCAGAGCTCTGCAAGCACCAAGCCGCAAGCACAGCCACGCGGACCTTTCTAGCTTCAAAGATGGGCTGTGGGGAACAAAACCCTGCACGAAGCAGCTCAGAGAAGGAAATGAAAGGGCAGTGGTAGCTGCAGAGGCTGTGGTGGGGATTAGAAACTGGGACGGGCAGCAGCGCATAGGTGAAGACCAGATGTCCTCTGTGGTGGGAGCTCAGGGTGAGTGAAGCAGATGAAACCAGCACAAGGAGCCACCATGAGCAGCCTCATCTCTCTTTTATTACTTTATCTCCCCGTTAATTGGGGCAGTTTCCTCTCCGCTTCTCTCCCTCCTGCAGAAGTGAGACCCTGGTGCAGCCGCGCAGGCTCTGGGACTGCAGAGAAGCTGTGGGCTTGCTGCAAGGAGTGCTTCCTCATCCTCTGGGCTGAACCTGTAGGTCCTGTTAGACCCATCGTCCCAAGTTCCTGCAGCTCCAGTCCGCTAGAAGATCCTTCTCCCAAGTCAAGCCTCGACCAGCTGAGCACAGCTTTGCCTTTGGAGTTGCTCTGTCTTTGTCCTCTGAGTCTCAAGACGAAACTAAAAGCATCTCATGCCTTAAATTCAAGAGAGGTGGAGGTCTGAGGCAATGAAGCTGTTTCTGAGTTGCTCCAGGCTGTTCACACCAGCTGCTGGTATGGGAGCGTCAAACATTGGGCAGCATCAGCGACCACAACCACCTCTGCTCAGCTTGGAGCAGATCCCACAGTTGTACTGGGAAGGACCACTGCCCTGTCCCCATCATGAGCGGCGTAGAGGAACGATGGACATGTACACAACCTTTGGTGTCAGGCTGGGCTGTAGATGCTCAATCCTGTCTCCGATTCTGGCATAAATGACTGACTTATCACTCACTGCGGAGCTTTCTGAGTCTGAGACCTAGAGGAGGACAAAGAAAACACCAGTGATGAGGGTCTGTCCCAGAGGATGCACTGGATGCACTGGAACAGGCTGCCCAGGGAGGCTGTGGCTGCTCCATCCCTGGAAGTGTTCAAAGTCAGGTTGGATGTGGCTCTGAGCAACCTGGTCTGGTGAGAGGTGTCGCTGCCCATGGCAGGGGGTTGGAGCTGGATGAGCTCTGAGGTCCTTTCTCTGTTTTAGGTCCTTTTCCCAGGTCAAACCCGGTGTGAGGTGAGTCCACCCACACCTATCCCTGAAGAAGGGCTTTAGCATGAACTCATGACACTCAAGATCAATTAACTCCCTGATTTCATCTCCAACAGATACCTCCAGCTCCAGCTCCCTGCACCCAAGATTTCCCCACCTACCTGCTGCTGATTTCCCCTCTTCTGCTGTCGAGCTGCACCTAGAGGATAAAAAAGAGCCTTTTATTACCACAGCGATGATGGGCACCTTCCTCTCTCCCACCACTTGGAGAGCCAGGATTCCTCCACTCTCCACTCTGCCCTTTATCCCTGTTCTCGGTTGTTGGTTCTGGCTCTCCACCTTGGTGTCATCTCGTCTGTGTTCAGGGTCACAGCGTAGGCTGCTGAGGAAAAACACCTGGAGCCTGCAACTTGGAGACTTCAGTGCAAGGAAGCTTCACCTGGATTTTCCTGGTCTGCTGCTCTGGAGAGAGGTTCCCCCTCATTTGTGACTGTCAGAGCTGGGGTTTGAGAGGAACAAACCTTAAAGGAAGCCAGCTCTGACACGAGAGAACCATGGGACACCATGGTTCTACAGAAGCAGGAACCCTTGGAACCCTTTTTTCCCCGTTTCAGGATCTGACCATGAAGGTTTTGGCTCCGTTATGTAAGAGCATTAGGACAAATCCCCCTGTATCTGTGTGTGTGTGTCTTCTGTGTGGGGTGTTTTCCTGGTGTGTGGGGGGTGTGAATGAAAACGTCTTAGTGCCTTTTCCCCCCCACACCAAGGAATTTTCCTCTCCTTACCTGCAGCTCCTAAGGGGTTGTCTCAACCTCTCCCTTTACGTTTAGCTCTTTAGCTGAAATTGATCAGCTAGAATTTATTTGGGGTTTTTAACTGCCAGCACCACGGTATCCTCCATGGTATCCTCAAAGATGAGGGTCTGGAAGCTGTTGCTGATGGAGGCCCGGGAGAAAGGCTCCTTGTTGGCTGACAGAGCTGCTCTTACAGAAAGAATAGACTACTGGGCAGGGAAAGCAGAACCCTGGTGACTGCTGAGCCCTCCACCAACTTGAACACCCAAGACAAGGTCTGGGGCAGCGGGAGGACACAACATAGAAGGGTAAAAAGCAGGAGGAGATGGGCAAGCTGGTCTGGTGAGACTTGTTGCCACCCATGGCCGGGGCTCAGAACTTGATGATCTCTGAGAACCCCTCCAACCCAACCCAGACTGTGACTCTGTGACTCACCCTGGCGCCGTTTGTAGCAGAAGAGCAGGAGCAGCAGGAGGAGGAAGAGTGAAGAACAAATCCCAGTTACACAGTAAGGGATCCAGCCTTGCTCCACGACATCTGCAGTTTGCAAGCAAACAGGGGTGTGAGCGTTTGCTGAACGAGCTGCTGCGGAGGCTTCACCGTGTTTGCTAGAAACAGCATCCAGGGAGGGAACCGTGAAGCTCCTGGGTACAAATGAGGTCTCCAGACCCATCAGGAGAGTAATAAACCAGGACAAGAGATAGTGGAGTGGGTGTGGGACCTTAGCCCATACAGCCATGGCTTCTATCCCTCTGTTCTCCTCACTTAATACTGGATTAATTCCAGTTCACAACCCAGCACCAGAACTAAGGGTTCTCAACTCATCCCAGGGCTGGAAAAGCAGCTTCTCTCACACAGAGACAACAGCTTGCACAGGGAACCCCACACCACACCAGGCAGCACAGGACAGAACAGGGCTCCTGTGATGATGAGGGAAGACCTGCAGCACCGTGTGCCTTCCCTGGAAACTCCAAGCCTCATCACAGCAGGTTGTCCCTTCCAGAGGGTGTACAGGGACATCCCCAGTCCCACCCTGTGCATTGGTCACCCAGCCGCAGCTCCCTCATCCACTCACCTTTGTGCTGAGGGGTTCCTCTGGGCTCACGCACGGTCAGGGAGATGCTCTGGGTATGGTTTGACTCTATAACTGTGACGCTGTACATCCCACTGTCGCTGAGCTGCAGGTCCCGCAGCAGCAGGGACCCGTTCTCAGGGAAGAAGTGAATGCGGCTCTTGTAGTTGCGTGGGATGAAGGATCTTATACAGCAGTTTCTGAGACCCCCCTCAGCATCCAGGAGGCAGTTTTGCAGGGTGTAGGTACAAATGTGGTTTGAGCTGTTACCAAATGCCCAGATAATTGATATTGAAGACAGAGAACTAACGTTAAATCTGTAAGAGATGGGCAGGAGCACAGACTGCCCCACCACGCTGTCGATCGGATCCTGAGGGGTTTCAATGAGGACACTCAGGTTTCTCCCTGCAAAGAAGGTGCAGATCAGCGACACTTTTCACCTCAAGGCATAAGGGGTTGCACACACTGCCCTGTCCCCTCTCTCTCGTCCAGCACAACCCCACCCCACGGCCCCCTCCATGCACAAGAGCTGCTTCTCAGTGACGTGAAGCTGCTGCGTCTGTGTTTTGAAGGATCTTATGGAGGACACAGACTCTGCCTCTCCAGGGCTTGGAGGGACAGATGGAGCAGCCACTGCTACCACAGTCCTGCTGGCATTGATGCCAGGAGGGACCTTGGAGCCACCAGCAAGTTGCCACCACTCAAGAAGCCACACTGGGGTCACCCTCCACTGCACCCCCTGCCCAGGACCACCCCCAACTCAGCCCCAACTCACCGAGGAGCAGCAGAAGGGCACCAAGGCTCCAGCAGTAGTGGCCAGAGAACATGGCTCTGTGCTGGATGCCAGACACTGGCCCTGGCAGAGCGGATGCTCTGGGTGCTCTGGCTGGTCACCACCTCTCCAGTGTGTGGTTGGACCCACCAGGCTCTGCACTGAGGCCACTGATGAATAGCTCTGTGCTGTGGCCTTGGCAGGGAAGTTGTTGACACTTCTTCAGCCCCCTGCACACTGCAGGGTTTGTCTGCAAGCCCTGACGTTCTTCCTGTGCTCGAATCGCAGCCCAGGGGCTGCTGCCAACGTTGATGCTGTGACCTGCCACTGAGGACCAGCCCAGCTCAGCCCAAGGAAGAGCTGGCTCCGCTCATCTTGGTTGCTGTTACTCAGAGCTGAGTGGGGGTTTGTGGTTGCAACAGCAGGATGTGGCTGGGCACTGGGGTCTTTTCTCACCTGCACCCATCTCAGAGCAGTCAACAGGGTGATGATCAGCAAACACCCTGCAGGAGCAGCTTTTCCAGCAGGTTTGGTAAATCATGGGTCCTGCCTCTTCCTCAGCCGTAGGAAGAGCCCCAAGTGATGCTGCAGTCACTGCCCTGGGAGAGGAGCCTGTGTCCTCCCCTTCCACCCCAGCTGTTACCTGCTTTAGCAGAACAGAGGTGCTGCCTGGCACAACCAGCAGGTTCCCAGGAGGATTTGACTGCAGAACGAGGGGCTGCTGCTCTTCCTCCCGTGATCTGAGCTCTGTCAGCAGTGGAAATCCTGCTGCCTCTCACAATTCTCTGCTTTTCAGCAGCCTTTCACCAGTTGCTGCCTCTCCCAGCTTCTGCTTTTCTCCCTCCTGGGGGTTTTCAAGCCCCAACTCTTCACCTACATCCCTGAACGTAGGATTCCCTGCTCAGGAGCTCCACAGAGGGTTGGTTGTACGTAAAACACCCCTTCTTTTTGACCTCAGCTGTAGGTGAATACCCTTTAGCTGGAGAACCACGAAGACCTCTCCTCATGCTGCTCAGTAGCCATAAAGAGAAGAGAAAGGGGAAGCAAAGCTAAACCCAACACAGCCAGTGCAGAATTGAAACAGCCTGGGTTTATTTCAGGCTGCAAAAACCTTCTGGCTGTGCTGGAGGGGACCCAGGGACAAGGAGAGAGGCTCAAGAGGCTGGAATAGATGGGGGCACACCAGCAAGGTCTGGGCTGTACTGGATGAACAACTGGGGTTCCTGATGCAACCAGCAGGTAAATGGCTGCTGGGGGTCTGCTGCTACTGAAGGAGTGAGGGTGTGGGTGCATGGGAAGGGATCACAAGGGGTCCTGGGGAGGCCACTCACCCTGAGGGGGGCACTGAATGACGAATAGGGAAGAGAAAGCAAGTCCATGGGCTCTTGTTCCTGCACAGCCAGCTCCCCTGCCCACCCCAAAGCCACCGACTCTGACATTAATTTGCGTCCTCTGCCATCGTGTGGTTGCTGAAGGAAGGAACGAGAATTCACTGGTTCGACTGCTGCTTCACATTTATTTCCCCCACGGATCAGTACAGGCTCACGGTCCAGCTGACAGCTGCTGGAAATGAGTGTTCTGTAGAGCCCAGCCCGCTGAACATCACTGATTCCAGGACCTGATTTATTGATAGACACTGGGAGGGAGGAACCCTGCTCCCTCCACCCAAGGAGTGTTGTTTGTGAGCTGCTTCCAAAGAGTTTTGCCTTCTTGGGGAGCTCAAGCTCTAACCAAAGTGTTCCCTGCCCTACTGCTGGAATGGCCACGTTTCCAGAGCACCCACGAGGAAACACGTTTCTCCTGCACTTACCACACAGACCTTTCCCCGAGAGGTCACTCAGGATCCCTCCATCAACACAAATTACTGAGAAGAAGGTTCAAGGGTTTCCAGGGTCCTTTAACTATCACCCCAGAGATCTGTTTTGGTCACCAGAGCTTCCCCACAGAGCCTGGAGCTGCTGCTGTGCGAGGGAGTGTTTGCAGCAGCGGGGTTTCCAACCTCAAGGGGAGTCACGAGGGCTGGTAAAACTTCATACCCCAAAAAAAGCCTCACATCCTGCCAGGTCACCTCTCAGGAAGCCCTTTCAGCTCCTTCTGAAACACCGCAGGAGACAGGGGCTTGGTCCACACAGAGAGCAGCTCTCAAGATACCAAGCAGGAACAAGAATCAAATCTCCTCCTGGTTCTGAAACTCCCAGGGCTTCCAGTGACACCAGCATCTGCTCTTGTTCCTGACTCAGGGCTCATCAACCTGCCTGACTCTGGTTTACCCTCCCAGCTCCAGAGGTCCCTCTGCATTTGTCACCTCCCTACGCAGGAGAGGATCTGCTGAGGACACCCCAGACCGTGGCCTCATGAGGACCCAACCCAAGCGTCTCCTGCAGAGGACAAGAGCAGCAGGACATGCGACAGCAGACACTGGAGCTGCTGAGCTTCACTGAGCAGGCAGAAAGGAGAGAGCAGGGTGGTTCTGGGGGCCACAGGAAGGTAAAACATCTCCCTAAACTGGTAGAGATGACTCTCTTGTTCTCAAGACTCGGATCCTAAGACTTCTTGCTCTCCTTCGGACCTAAACCTTGCTAGAAACTCCAGAGCTCTCTCTCCAGGCCACACCACAAGCAGCACAGCTTGTAGTAGTGACCTAGAGGGTACGTGGGACGTTGAAGGAGTCACTGAGCTCTGCCAAGAGCTTGAGCAGCAGCGTTTTCATCGCTTACATCTGTTTTCTCTAAAAGGGGGGTGAAGTCCAGCCTGGGGTGAGATAAGACCCCAAGGATTTCCATTTTGCTTCACTAAGAGCCCCCCCTCAGAACCAGCAGCTGACAAAAAGGCTGGACAAGAGGTGGGGGGGGAAAAGTCCAAATCCTGAAGGCACTTGACTGCATGGACACAGCAGTGGGTGCTGGGAGCAGGTCCTGGGGTGGAGTGAACACTGACCTGCAGGGAGCACAGACAGCAAGAGCTGCCCACGCTCCAAGGCAGAGCATGGCCCCGTCAAGCTCCCGCAACCTTTGGCTTCCCCTCTGCTGAGGGTTTGGCGAGGAGAGGGCAGAGGAGACTGAGGTATGTGCAACGTTGGGGAGTAGGGAGGCACCGGTGGCTTTGCTGGAGGAGCCTGCTGCAGGCTAAGCCTGGAGGCCCAGGAGCCGGGCAGTGTTGAGGACATCGTCCCTGGTCAGGTAGCAGCCGCAGAGCTGGCGGTACCCTGTGAAGGCCTCTCGCCCATGCAGGACCCGCCAGTTATCCACAAACAGCGCCTGGAGGATAAGGGAAAAGGCTGTCAGGGGAAAGGGGGGGAAACAGTCATCAGGAGAACCATAGAATCCTTAGGGATCAGAAGGGACCTCAAAAGATCATCCAGTCCAATCCCCCTGCCACAGCAGGATCACCCAGACCAAGTGGCACAGGAACACAGCCAGGTGGGTCTTGAATGTCTCCCAAGAAGGAGACCCCACAACCTCCCTTGGGCAGCCTGGTCCAGTGCTCCATCACCCTCACTGGGAAGAAGTTCTTTCTGATACTGATAGGGAACCTCCTATCAGTAGGACATCCAGCACTGCGAGGGACAAAACCCTCCGACTGGGGGTCTGGGTAGCTTCACGGAGCCTCTTCCAGAACTGCACCTAGCATCAGCTCTTCAAGCCCAGGACAGAGGTTTCTCTTCTCCTCTTAGGACCAGGCTAAGGCACCTGGGCTGTGTCTGGGATGAGGAGGATATGCCCTATGCCTCCTGGGATCTGCTGGACACGTAGGGATTCCAAACCAACCTCAAAAACTTGCCCAACACAGGAGTCTCCCAACTTCAAATCCTCCTACCTTGCCCGGCTTCAGTTTGACCCAGAGCTCATTCTCTGGCCTCCGGAGCTCCGCCGTGAGCGTGCGGTGAGCAGTGTACCAGCGGTGCACAACATCGTAAGGCACGGTGTTGATGACAGCCCGATCATAGTTGTTGTACCTAGAGGAACAGGAGAGGTAAGGGATGGCCCACGTGGCTTCACCAACACAGCCAGGGGCTCCCAAATGGAACCTCAGGCGCCTGTGGGATCAGTCCGTACCTAAGGCAGCCTACAGAGTTCATTTCAGGGAGGTCACACTGCAAGTGCAGGACTTGCAGGAGAAAACAGCACACTGGGAGCAAGGAGGAGTTCAGTGCTGGTGTCAAACTGTCAGGTTGGATGGGGCTGTTTGGAATCAGTGTGCAGAGTGGTGCTGGACTGAGTCGAGCTGGAAAGCTGCATCAGTTTCCTCTGGGAGGGGACCAGGCTGTGCTCTCCAGCTCTGGGTACACCAGAGGCTCCTCTAGCCAAGGACTCAGTCCTCCCAAAAGAGGTGAGATGAGGGCACAGAGCCAAAGGCAGGACAACAGCAGCGAGAAATGAGAGCTCAGTGCTGACACCCCCCTGTCTCTGTGGTGCTCACATATCTCTCAGGGCAGCAAGATGCAGCTCAGAAAGAAACCCAGAGTGTTGATGTGGTTTCACCCCTGCTCCTCAAACACTTTCTGTCCCACCACAGTCCCCTCTCCTCCCCTTGAGCCAGAGGTCTCACGTTGTTGGTACCTGATCAGATAAAGCTCGTTGTTCCAGGGATAGACGTTGAGGACCGGCCCAACTCCAATCATGTGGTTGTGACAGCCCCCCACATTCTCAACGTACTCGTGCTTCAAAGGCACCTTGCTGAGCAGCTCGAACTGATCAGGGGCTTGATGCAGAACCTGCTCCGCTGCGTAGAACCCATCCACAAGCAGCGTCCGCCCGCCTGTACCCTCGTGCTTCAGGCAGTGGAATACTTGGATGCTGCATGGGTGAGAGGAGATACTTTGGCTGCCTGCCCCGTGGAGAGAAGAGGCTCCTGTGAACCCAGACGGATGGGGATGGATGCACCACCCTTCCCATCTCACTAAGACCTGCCCAGGGAAGGAGGCAGAACAGCAAGAGGTAGCTGGGCCTGCTGTTTCTTCAGGCTCAGTCTCACACATTTTGCTTTCTGAGAGGTTGAACTGCTTGTGCTGCGTCCCAGATCAAGGGACACAAGCCTGGGAGATGTCATGGGGTGTAGGACCAGGCCTGTGACACTCAAAGTCCATTCAGACAGGAGAATCTGGAGGTTCAGAAGTGTAAAACTGAACCCCAAATCTCTTGGGACCAGACTCTCCCAAAGAGCCAGGAGCAGAGGAATCCCCAGTGAGATGCTACCTACAGGGGCATCCTCTCCCTGGTTGAAGTCATCCAGCTCAGCTTTTCTCCATCTATTCCCTTCTCTGAAGCTTCTCTCTTCCTTCAAACCCAAGCAGGGCAGGCACTTAAGAGTCAGGAGCACAAATGTAGGTGCTGCCTTAAGCCACCTACTCACAGCTTTCACCATGTACAGACTTCACTTGATGGAAAATGAAGTTGGGAAAGCCTCTACTATCTCATCTTCCTTTGGGACCTCTTCACCCATCCCAAAAGCACCTACCCACAGGGCTCCTGGAAGTAGGTGGTGTCAGTATGACGGTCCAGAGCCAGTTTGGTGTAGGCTGTGTCTCCCCGTGAGAAGTCGGAGGTGAAGTACCACATGCGACCATAAATGGTCTCCCTGCAAGAGACAGGGGGCAGTTACTCCAAAGGGTGCTGGATGGCAGAGCAGCCCCTCGCCTGGGTTGCAGGTTATTCCCTTCCATCGCCCGTACAGAACAACTTAAAATCCATGTTGTCAAGACACAGTGGTTCCACCGCTGCCTTTGATGTTTAACTTCTCCTTCCTCCCCAGACAATGAGTATCAGGGAGTCTCATTTCCCCTCCACACACACAGACTGTCCTTCCACACCAAACACCAGCACCAGACAGATGCAGGAAGCCATGGCGTGACATGACAAGGTACCAGAGTGCTTGCACCCACTGTGGAATCACCCAAGGATCCTGTTTCTTGTTCTTGGAATCCTGCATTCTCACCCACCTCCTCCCCCCTCCAACATCCACAGAAGGGATCAAGCAGAAAAGAAGGACCAACAGCACTCAGGGACTGCAGGGTGAGGGGGTACCTGGAGAAAAAGGATGGACGGTTTATTCCCTGGAGTGTTCCTGTGCAACTTGGTTTAGGTGATCCTGCTGTGGCAGGGGGATTGGACTGGATGATCTTCTAGGGTCCCTTCCCATCCCTAAGGATTTTATGATTTCTGCTTGGTGTGACTACTGATTAAAGAAATCCCTGGCCCAAGGCAAGTTGGATGGGTTGGCTAAATCCTGGCACTCAACCCCCAGCTCGCTGGGGGGTTTCAAACAACCACCCAAGGAACGCATCTCAGTATTTTTCTTTAGTGAGAGATACAAATCATTTGTCATTTCCAAGCTCCCAGGGCCAGGGCTGCTCTCCTGACCCCTCAAGTCATAACAGGAAATGTCTCTCCTCACACAACCCTGAGCTTCCCAGATGAGCTCCCTCCTTCAGTCCCACTGTCACAGAAGTCACCACGTGCTGCTGAGCCCTAATCTGAGCTCTCCCTTAAAACCAGGTCAAATCCCAATCCAAGTGGAGTGACCAGGTGCTGGAGAAGACCCAGACCTTGTGCTGGGAACTGGGCAGCCCCCGTTACCTGATTAAGCTGATCCTTTCCGCTAAGATTTCCGTGTCCTCTTTTGTGGGAGTGACATTCTCCACAAAAGCAATCCCATACAACAGAAAGTTCTGCAGGAACTCCTTCAGCCCCTCATCTGTCTCCAGGAAGCTCCGGCAGTCGATGGAGGGAACCTGGGCTTGGCGGTAGATCTCTGCGTTCCAGAGAATCCGTGGATGCATGACCTGCTGCTTCTGCCCCTCGTAGCTGTTCTTCACCAGCCACTCTAGCCCATAGCGCGTCACGTGCCCGTCTGGCCCTACAAACACGGGACAAGAGGGAGTGTCACACCAAGGAGCCCAAGAGCATGATCGGTGCAACCATCAGACCAGGATGAGCCTCACCCTTTCATTTCTGGCTGCTGACAGACTCTTTGTACCCTGCTGCCACCCAGAACACGATGTGGTTAAGGGCACGAGTCCTAGAGGCATTGTGGTGGCTGCAGCACCTCCGAATTCAGAGCTGGGGTGGTTTAGCTTCAGTGGGTCTGTTTGGTTTTGGTAGATCAGCCCGTTGGGAAAGGTAAGCGACAGCAAGAGGAGGAAGAGGAGCTGGGAAGCAGAGCAGAAAGGACAGAACACATGAGTTGTGAGCACAGAGAGGACAGAGAAGAAAACCAACAGCTTCCTGACCACTCTGCTCATGACCTGCAGTGCTGCTGTATCCAAACAAACTGATAAACCACCAGGATCTGGAACACAGGGATATCCCTACCCGAAGAGGGCTGGTGGGAAGAAAACCAGACCCCAGTTAAAGCCTGAGGCATTTTTATAGTAACCCCACTGTTTGAACTCTGCTAAACCAGCTGCTGATGCAGAGATGAAGCTCCCAGCAAACCCGAGGGTGGGATCTATCAGTGAGGTTCCATCCAAGCAGGGCCAGTGTTCCCTAGGGCAGGTAGGGCGCTGGCACTTTGCTACTCACACGTGAGGAAGAGCGTGGTCTCGTCCACTCGCACGGCCTTGGGTTTGATGGCCAGGTCCACGCTGGCAGTGTCCAGGCTACGCTGGTTTGTCTTGGTGTTGTAGCAGGATGCTGAGCGGCAGTGGTCTCGCAGCCAGACGAAATCGAAGCGCATCAGCGTGTCAGCATAGCGCAGCTCTGCCCAGGAGGACAACAAGAGCCTGTCTTGGGGCTGCTGTGGTGGGTAAAGGGCTGAGCAGTTCCATCTGCTGATAAGTGACTGACAAGGTGAGGGAAATCACACTCCAGCCCCCCCAAAAGCAGATACATGTGCACAGAATCATTGAGGCTGGAAAAGACCTCTGAGATGATCCAGCCCAGGACCTAACACCACCACAATCATCTAGACCAGGGCACCAAGGGACAGACAGGCTGTCCTTTAACACCTTCAGGGATGAGGACAGTCATGGGCAGTCCATTACAAGCTCTGATCACTCTCTCTGTAAGGAAGGGCTTCCTAATACCCAACCTAACCCTCCACTAGCAGCTTCAGGCCCTGCCCCGATCCCCACCTGTCCACAACTTCTTTTCAGGTAGTTACAGAGAGCAGTAAGGTTCCCTCAAGACCCCTTTTCTTCAGGCTAAACAACCTCAGCACTTACCCAGGTGGTCACCATGGAGCTGCCAGGCACACTGGAGAGACTCTGAGGTTGTGTGATGGCCTCGAGCTGCAGCAGCAGGGACGGTCCTTCTACCACTGGGCTGCTGCCAGGGTGAGCGATGTTCAGTGCTTCTCCTCCAGGGCTTCACCTTGAACAGACAAGCCAGCCACCAGCCCCACATCCTGCACTGCTGGGAGAGAACAAAGCAGGGGTCACCCACCACAAGCAGCATTTACTGGTAAAAGACGAGAGAGAACGGGCCCACTGAGGAGGAAGAATAGAAGTTGGCACAGGGAGTGGGAGCCCAGGCACAGGAGTGTCACTGAAACCCCAGTTTGGACACAAAACCAGAGGTTTTGGAGTGTCTCATGTTAAAAAAACTTCACTGCTGCATCCACTTCTGCTTCATGCTGTGACAACACGATGAGGCTGCCAGGCTTTGTACAATCACTGAGTGGTTTGGGGTGAAGGGACCTTAAAACTCTTCCACCCTCCTCACCATGAGCAGGGACATCTGCAAGGACATCAGAGCCCTAAGGTTCAACCTGACCTGGGATGGTTCCAGGGATGGGGTCTCTCCCACCTCTCACAGAGCAACCTGGTCGAGGGTCTCACCATTCTCAACAGAAACAACACAAGGACTATGCAGCAGCCTCCACGAAACTGGGAGTTTGACACTTGTTCAGAGGAGCTGCAGCAGACAGACAGTCACTCACACCACCAACACCCCAGAGCAAGAAGACCCTGAAGCTGCACGTTGCCCTCACAAACTACACATGATGGAAGCAACAAGGAATTAACTGTTAGGAGGTCAATTAATCATGATTTTTTTAAACAAACAAGCAGACCCACCCCACACATCAGCTGGTAACATGAAAGAGGAGAGACAAGGGGGTCCTGCTCATCTCTGCAGAGATCTGAAAAGAAATAACTGAGATTCCAGGATTTACCAGGCCCAGCAATTCCAGAGGGCTGCATGCTCTGTGCTCTTGGGCAAAATACCAGTCAAGCCTTGTCTGCTACAAGTCTTGTCCCTGCTCTGGCCTTCCCAGTCTGGATTTACCACCCCTGGACAGAACTACAAAGCTGGAGGAGGCAAAGAAATCTTTGCTAACCTTGGGCAGAGAAGCAGGAACCAGAGGAATCCAATAATTAGGTCAGTTGCAGAAAAAGAATGCAAAACAAGGAGGAGGAGGAAGATCTCTGCTCCTGCTGAAGGACACTGCTCGTGTGGAAGAGAAACCAGTGGTGATACTTTTAGGTTAGAGCTTAGAGAGCGGGCAATTTCTCAGGGTTCTTACAAATCTCCCTCCTCGATATGAAAAGAGAGGGGCAAAAACCTCTCAAGATATAAGATAAGAAGCCGAGGTCTCCACATCCTCTCATGTTTAATGTTTTCTTACCCTTGCAGTATTTTCACAGCACAGACCCACGGTATCTCTGGGTAAGACACAGGCTCAGGAAGCTTTTCTTATCTTCCACTGCTGATTTTCCTTCATTTTCTTATCTGAGGAGAACAGGCACAGGAGCTGTGGCTGCCCAACCTGCTCCTCCATTTCAGAGCTGTGGGGAGATCTCAAAAGTTGGCCGTAACAATAAAATCAGAGGTGCTACCTTCCCATCAACATCTTGTTAAGCAGAGAAAAAACCCACAAGATACAGATGCCCAGCTGCAGGGGGGAAAAATAAAGGAGAAACATTTCTATACAAGAAAACATGGTCAGAGATGAAGATGCTCTTTTCAGCCATCGAGATCTCTGCTACACAAGTGACCTCATGCTGCTGCAAACCCTTCAGAGATGTTGATTGAGCTGCAGCACCCTCAAAGACTCCAACTTCTTGCTGCAGACAGAGAAACTGGGGCACTAGCAAACTTTTGCAGCCTGAGCCAGCGTTACTGGGCATCTGCAGGCACACACAAACAATCACTTTGCCCTCTGGTGGGCTCCCGCCAGACAGAGGTTTGTCGAGATGCCAACACAAAGTGATTGGAGATCACTTCTCCTCCCACCAGCAGCTTGGAAAATTCAGTGTAGGAACAAGAACTGGTTGGATTTGATGAGCAAATTTAACCAAGTGAAGAAAACCTGTGCAACAAGAGGAGCTGATCATGATGGCTGAAGAAATGATGCAACCTCCTGAACCAAATGTTAAAGCTTAAGACTGGTCTTTGAGAAAGACACAGGAAGGAAACCTCTGTCCAGTTCAGCTTTGCAACATCAAAGGTATCCAGTAACCCAGCAGAGGGGAGAGCAGCAAACTTATCTCCTCACACAGGATCCAAACCCCATAGGAAAAGCTCCTTCACAAAGCCATTTAGAGAGTGGCCTCTGCCCTGAGGCAGCTCTGGCCACAATTATCTCTTTCTGCACACGTCTGCCTTTATCTCATCCTCTTCCAACATCAAAAGTTGCCAGAGAATAAGTGCAGGTAATGGTAAGCGACCCAGATGTTTAATCTAATCAATGAGAGCTCTTGCTCCTCTGCTACTCCTGCTAGAAGCCACAAACAGCTCAGAGAAGCCTTCAATTAAATCTTTTCCACAGATACTAAAAATCTAAGAGGAACTGAAAACAGCATCTGAGATCAGAGAGGGTTTATACTGTGCCTGTGTTTGTTCAGCTCTAACAGTTCTCTTGGCTGGCATCAGGGATGCGAGGAGCAAACTCTCTCCTCTCACAGAAACACTGAGGCTGAAAAAGACCTCTGAGATCAAGTCCAGTCTCTCCACATCACCTTTATGCTGGCCCCACCACAGGTAGCAGCTGAGAGATTCCAAGAAAGAATTCCCCTTGAAATTCAAAAAGGAACGGCAGGAGGACTACAACACTAACCCTCCCTGCACAAGTGGGCTCAGAGAAGGGGGAGATGTGCAGGCACCAAGCTGGTCCCTCTGCTGAAGCTAGGCACGAGTATCTTGTGGGGTTCATCCTGTCCAAGAGATGGACTGAAAAAGCTCCACGAGCACTCACAGAACTGATGCTACCAGTGCCAGAGGGGGCACAGAGATGCAGGTGCTGGAGGGAACAAACATGCTGTGATTTGAGGAATTAGTGTAAGAAAGATAAGAGCCATGCTGTGAAGAGGAAGGAGAGTGGAGCCTTGTGGCAGGGAGTTGTTGGATCAGACTTCCTCCCCCCAGCCCTTCAGCAACTTGTCTCACTGTTGACACAAGGGACACTGGAAGTAACCAAAAGTGGGGTATAAGCTCCTTGATTAAAAGCCCTAATTCACATTCTGAGCAATGAAAACCTCAACTGAGCTGGAAGAGAATTCAGAAACCCAGTAGTTTCAGCAATGAAAACAAACACAGAAGGAGAAGCCCCAGTGATCTGTGGTCTTTGGCCAAAACCTTCCAAAATCTACCTTAGGTTGGGAAAAAGCCTTAAGCATCTTGAGTCCAAGAAGTGCCCCAGCACTGCCAGGTCCCCATTGCCCTCTGTCCCTCACCTCACATCTCCACAGCTTTGCAACCCCTTCAGACACAGGGACTCCTCCACTGCCCCAGGCAGCCTAGGCCATGCCTAGACAACCCTTGTGGGGCAGAAACTCTTCCTCAGGGCCAACCTAAACCTCCCTGACCTGCCTTCACCTCACTTCAACCTCCTGTCAGAGAGCTGTAGGAGATGCTGGTACTGTGAGCAGACCTGTCTCCTCGCTCTACAATAGCACGTCCAGCCTGTTTTTCAAGCTCATTTGGCATCTGAAAAAAAAGAGTCTGTTTTTTATGAAGCATTTCCAGCCACTCAGCTGCTCACACTGTTCCATCCCCTTTCATTGCTAGAAGCATCCAGCTAAAGCAAAGCTTTCTGATCCATAAGAAACAGGAACATTCCAGCAGCACAACAGGCCTTCAGAAGCAGAGAGAAAGAGAAAATAAGACTGCCTTTTCAAGGCAGCCTGAGAAAACCGCAAACAGGGGTCACAACCTGCTGGCTTCTGCCTTCAGGTCTTCCATCTGCCATTTCTGTCTGCTTTGGCAGGCAAACCCAAACACGGCAGGGGCAGAGGAAAACTTTATGAAGGGAAGAAGGATAAAAGAGCTGCAAAGGGCGAGACAGAGCCCTGAGGAGGCTGTGCCGGAATCAGGTGAGCCAAACTCACTAACCCCAGAGACAAATGGGTCACATCCCCAGGGACCTGGGGACGGATGGCAGGAATCTCTCAGACACAGACACTCAACTGTCGGCAGAGTTAAAGCTAAACAGACTGACCTCGTTTACCTATTAATTACAAGAGAAACAAAAGGCAGATCGGCTGTCCCCTGCTGAGAAAGGCTCCTGCTCTCCTGCAGAAGACAACTATATTAGATCTCAGCTGTCAGAAAACAGCCTCTCCTTCCAGCCCTTTCCCGCAAGGGACCACAATTAAATTAAGGAGCTAATAAAGACATCCCAGCCACTGCCAGCTTCACAGCTACTTCATCTTCCTAGAAGTGCAGGTAATTATCTGCTCGCCCCATGGTTAACACCAACCAGCCGACTCCAGACCCCTCTTCCCACAACCTTAGTGCAGACTCCTCGTTGTATTTTCTTCCTCTCTCTCTCAAGCAAAGCCCTTTTGGGCTGCACAGCTTAACAGAAACGAACTCTTAATTCTTTTTTCCAGCAGAGCAGCCAATGCTTGTGGTGTATCTCTATTCCCCCAGGGACACTTATTGCAGGAAACTATTATTAAATCACTTTATTCGCCAGCTCTGGGTCCTGCTCTGGCAGACAGGGGCCAGGCAGCTCTCCCAGCCAGGGAGGTGCCGTCTTTTGTCATGGCAGGAGACCGAAAAGCTCAGCCCAGCAACTGCAAATTCTCATTCACAGAATAACGGGACCCGAATGCATTTTCATTCATCCCGAACGCCGGGGCCGGGTGTTACCTGGGGCCGTGCGAGCCCGGGGCTGAGCTGAGGGGAACGGACGGAGCGAGGCTTCGGGCTTGGAAGGAGTTACCAGGGCTCTCTGCTGGTGGTCTCGGCTCTTCCCCGGCCTCCTGCTGCTGGTCCCTGCCCCTGCAGAGCCCCCTCACGCCGCCGGCTGCACGGGAATCGCCGCTGCCCGGGGAACCGGGGCCTCGTTCACCCTTAAAATCCAAAGCACAAAGGACAATCCGCGTTACAAGCTGCGCTCTGAGCTCCTGAGGCCCGAGTGCAGCCCCCGCGACCCCCTGCAGCTGCCTCCCTGCGGCCGCCCCAGGGGTCGGGAGAGGAGAACGAGAGGCCCGACCCCCACCCCAGGCCCGAGACGAACACCTGAGAGCGGGACCCACCGAACCCCCTCCGTCCCCGGCCCCCCCCCGACGCTCGGCCCGACCCCGGCTCCTCCCGAGCGGCCTCAACGGCCCCCGCGCAGCGGCGGGGCCGGACCGGGACCGCCTTCACCGGAGCTACGGGCCACCCCGGGGCGGGGCCACAGAACCGCGCCCGCCACCATAGAGAGCGGCCTGGGGGGATAGAGCGGCCGCCACCATAGAGACGAGGGAGGGAGGACCGAGGAGGGATGGAGCGGCCGCCACTATAGAGACGAGGAGCGGCCGGTGCGGCCTACAGGCGCCTGGGTAGTGCGTGGCGAGGGAGCGGCAGAGGTGCGGGGCTTGTTGCGGGGGTACGGCATCACGGGTCGTTCGGGGGTGGAAGGTGCCCATTTGCCGCCCTTTAGGATCGAGATCCCTGCCCTGAGGTGTCCTGGGGCTTCCCCCAGCTTCTACCCGGCTCCATGGGGCAGCGGCTCCGCTGCCGGCTGCTCCCTAGGGTTCTCCAGCTGCGGGTGTCTGCGGGCTGGAGGGTGGATTTTGTAACCTACAACGGGTCGGGGTTGTACTGAGTCCAGATGTTGCTGGTGTCTGGGGAACTGGAGAGCTGAGTTGTAGTAAGAGTTGGTCTCCTACTAGTCAGGACATCCTGTTCATTCATAGAATCCTCATGGCTGCAAAGGACCTCCAGGAGCACCAAGTCCAGCCATCATCATCCCGACATCTCCGTAACCCCTAGACCATGGCCTCAAGTGCTCTAGCAACTTGGTTTTTAAACATCTCCAGGGATGGAAACTGCCCCCATCTCCCTTGGCAGCTTGTGCCAGTGCCCAGCCACTCTCTCAGCCAAGAACTTCTTCCTAAGATTCAGTCTAAACCTCAGGTGATCTGGATGTCTCTGTGCTCTAATTAAGCATCAGTGCTGTCAAGGAGTTAACTCAGGGTCTTTGTGTCTTGCAGTTGAAATATCCCCATTATAACACTAAAAATCACACAGGTCCAATGGAGTGAAACCTGAGTGAAGCTTCTTGCCTGAGCATGCAGGGTAGAAAGTAAGTAAATTGTCACTTTTAATTTGAAGCAAATAGTCAGTTCATAGAAACACAAAGGATTGGGTTGGGAGGGACCTCAGAGCTCATCCAGTGCCAACTCCCTGCCATGGGCAGTGACACCTCTCACCAGACCAGGTTCCCCAGAGCCCCATCCAGCCTGGCATTGAACACTTCCAGGGATGGAGCAGCCACAACCTCCCTGGGCAACCTGTTCCAGTGCCTCAGCATCCTCACAGGGAGGAAATTCTTCCTAAGATCTAACCTAAATCCTCTCTACTTTAGCTTGAAATCCCCCCTCACCTTGCACTATCACTGGAGTCCCTCATAAAAAGTCCTTCTCCAACTTACCTGTAGTCTCCACTTAAAATGATTTAGGACTGAAGCTGTGATCCCCCGTAGAAATGTGATAAGAATAAATAAGAATTAATAAGAATTAAGCTGATCAGTACTGAATAAACAAGTGACTGCGTTCACAAACCCGGAGCTCACTTTGTGGATGACCACTTGCCTCCCATCTTTGCACAAACCCACCTGGACTGTTCCTGTGTGACTGGATCTAGGGGATCCTGCTCTAGCAGGGGGGTTGGACTGGATGATCTTTCAAAGTCCCTTCCAATCCCTGACAGTCTGTGATTCTGTGACCTGCACTAAAGGAGTCCCTGGGCTCTGGGTGCAGATCAGCTGTTACACACCAGGCGAGAGAACCCATGTTTTGGGATAAGAGTGCTGGGCTGCCTTTGGGCTTGGAGAACCAACCTCCCATCACCCCCTGCTCGGACCCTGTTTGTCCTCACAGTGGGTACAGACCCACATCGAGGTGGGTGACTGGCCAGGGGATGTCCCAGAATGTCCCAGCTGCCCTGTTGTGAGCTGGAGATGGGGCATGATGGCATAGATAAACCACCCCAGTGAAGCCCTGGTCCTTATCCCGCTGTTCTCCCCTAATTTCAACACCCAGTCTTCTAAAATTCAGGCTTGTTGATCACTTTCTGTTGCCCCAACGTTGCCTGCCAGGTCTGGCAAGAGGCAGAACAACCGCTTGCTGCAGTTGCCTTTGCAGCGAAGGGATGTGGTGGTGGTGGTGGTGTCGATGGTGGTGTGTCACCACACATTTCTTGTTTTCCCGAGTGTTTTTCATGAAAGGACTGGGGGCGGCGCCTGGAACAGGCAGCGGAGCCGGCAGGGATTTGCCACTGCCCAAAATCTCTGTGCGGCTCCCGGGGGAGATAAACAAGTTAGTCACTGGCTGAGCTCATGGCAGAGGCATCTCGGCCTCCATGAGAACCAGTCGTGGGCCCTTTCTGGGTGTGAGTGTGCCCCAGAGGAGACAGCAGCTTTGGGCAACGGCTGCTCCTGTGCTCCTCATGCCTGTGCCTTGGTCCTTGTCCCACATATCATGGTCCTGGCAAGAACACCCAGTCCCTCTCCCTATCCTGTTGCTCAGAGCAGCCCCTGAGCCACTCATCAAAGTGGTGAATCAACTGTCTGGGGTCTGGGATACACTGGGGTGGGCTGAGCTGTGTCTGTACTGGCTGGAGGTTCCATAGCTTGTAGAATTATTCCTTAGAGGAACCACTCTTCAGGGGTTGGAGAGTGGTTCTTGGAGCTCATTGGGGTTTGTGCAGAGCCGGCACGTAGGGCCATGGGGCAGGGACCTGCCTTGGCTGCTGGCTCTTCCCCACCTGCCTGGTGCTGTGGACATGCACCTGCTGCTCACCCCCTGCATGTTGTGTGCTGGGAAAGAAAATGCTTGGGATCTTTCTGGGGATTTCCCAGGGAAAGCTGGGATCTGGGAATGTGCTTGCCCCCACCTCCTTCCTCGCTCGCATGCTGGGCTCGGGGTCACAAACTGCTTTTAAAAAAAGCAACAAGCCCACACAATGCTCTTCCCTTCCCCGATGGCTGCTGGTGACGAGGTACTGCATCCGGCCTGGAGCATCCAGAATTAGCCCACGGCCTGGGAAAGGCCCTGCCAGGCCCCGCCGTAGGGCTCTGAGGTCAGCGGCGCATTGCCACGCACGGAGGAAAGTGACTCCGCATCCTGCAGATGCGTCCTCCCGCACTATCTGACCAAGAAATCTTCTTGGAGGTCCTGTGGCCGGTGCTGGTGCCTTCTGTGACGTGCGGGGTACACGCAGGTTCTTCTCTACTCGTGGGCTCTGTGCTGGCAGAAGTCAGGGAATATTTAGGGGAGGGATTTCAGGTTTTACAGGAAACGCAGTGATTTCCACAAGAGTAGCGAGAACAAAGGGCAGCCGAGCAGATGGGGATGTTCCTGGAAGTGGCTAGAAGCTGTTTCGTTTTGGTGCACGTCCAGCCCAACCTGAATGCCATCGGCTAACCCAGCACAACCTAAACTGCTTAGCTCAGCACAACCCAACCAGAATGATGCAGCCCAGGCCACCGGGCTTAACCCAACAGGAATGGTCTACCTCAACCCGATCCCTCGTGGATGACCCAGCACTACCCAACACAAGGAACCCATCACACCCTGACCTAAATGACCCAACCCAACCCCTTATGATTAACCCAACACTACCCAATGCAAGGAACCCATCATTCACCATCCCAACCCAGAGGACTCAACACAAACCAGCCCATCATGAATAACCCAACACTACCCAACACAAGGAACTCATCACACCCCTACCTAAATGATCCAACCCATCATGAATCACCCAACACAAGGAACCCGTCACAGCCCAACCCATCACAAATAACCCAACACTACCAAACACAACACATTTGACCCATCACAACCCAAGCCATCATGAATAACTTAACACTACCCAACACAAGGAACCCATCACAACCCAACCCAAATGACCCAACACAACTCAGCCCGTCATGAATAACCCAACACCACCTGACACAAGGAACCCATCACATCATGATTAACCCAACGCTACCCAACCCAGCAAGAAAGACCCAACAAAATGACCCAGCAAAACTGACCCAACAGAACCCAGCAAGAATGACCCCACAAAACACAACCCAGCCAGAGTGACCCAACACAACCCAGAAGAATGATCCAACATAACTCCACCCAGTGAGAATGGCCCAAACCAACCCTGCCCCATGTGAATGAGCAACCTGATCCAACTCAACACAACTCAACTCAACCCATTATGGATAGAACCTTAGTACCATCAGAGAACCTATAGAAAGGTCAAAGAGAGGAGGGGCTGAGGACAGACACCAGGCCTTCTGGGCCGTCCATGGAGCCATCTGTGGTATCGCTGGCTGATCTGACATTCCTTCTTTGCCCCCACTCCCAAGAATGCATCGTGTCCCCATGGAAACACAAATGCTTATTTATTTGACTTGTTTCAGGGTTTTTTAAGAATTTAATTCCCCTCTGTCTCTCTTTCTTTTTATTTTTTCTGGTTGTTCGAAGGAAGGAAGGAAGCCCAAACTCGGATGTTTGTTTGTTCTGTCCTGGCTGATGTTGCCTTGGTCGTGCTCCAGTGACTGATAAACTGGCAGCAAACTAGAGCGTGGAGCACAGCAGAGCCTGGGAAAGGCCGGGACCCTTCTTCCCCTGGCCTGACGTCACAGTTTCTCTCCGATTAGCTCTGCCTGGGGGCTGCATCTCTCCAGCTGCCTTTGCTCCCCCTGCTCCCTCTTGGACTGGCCCATCACCAGCTGATGAGTCCATTCTTGGTGGGATATTGAATACATGCTGGGTGATGGGATGAGGGTTGGTGGCAGAGCTGGATGCTTCACAGTCCTCTTGCTTAGTGTCAAGGGCAGGATGCAGTTCAAGGGATGGATAAGGTGCAACGAGGGTTTGTTCAGCTCTGGAGGCTTCTGAAGTTCTCCTAGAACAACATTTAGCCAGGGATGTTGGGATGGCTCTGGGGAGGTGACATTCTGCCTTACCCCCATAAAGGGAATTCCTGAGGTCAGAATCATATATGAGTGGACTCTAGAAGTGGCTCCTGAGGCCCCGGAGATGCTGGAGCTGCTGCAGGGAAAGGTGTGGTGGAAGATGCTGGAGCAAGGAGGCAACAGAGGGTTCTCTCTCTTAGAAATGGAGCATTTGCTCTGAGTGGTCTTTGCAGCACTGGAAGGGCCATGAAGACACCTTTTGGGTTTCCCTTCTGTATGGAAGGACTGCAGGAAATAAGGGTGTCCTCCATCATCACCCAGCTACTGTTGATGTCCCCATGCAGGAGACATGAACTTCTTTGAGCCAAGGCAATACAGGAGACTCTCAGACCTCCTGCCTTGGACTCAAAACAACTCCTCGGCCTCTTGCTGGTTTTTCCTGGAGCTCCCAGCAGATTTCCTCCTCTGCTGCACTACCTCATGCCTGGGAAAAGTTGGAGCGGATCCCTTGAGTGATGTAGAACATCACCATGAGCATCTGTGTCCAGTGAGGAGGGCATGAGTAGCCAAAGAGGGAGGTCTCTCTGCCCATCCCTTGGCACAATGTCACCCACCACTTCCACAGTCCCAGATAGGGAGTCCTAAACAGACTCCCTATCTCCAGCTCCTTTCTCTCACCCAATGTGTTTGCCAAGAGCCTCTCACTGCAGAGGAGGGTGCTGGGGTCATTCCTGGGGAACAAGTGAGGAGCTCTGGGGAGGTGGGGGCTCCTGGTCTCTTGTGAAGGCCAGGTCTACCCTAGCATCATGAAGCACAGCAGCCATGGCATTGGCTTGATGCCTACTGGCCCGGGGCCTTATTCTAGAGGATGATCTATAGCTCTGGTGCTGCTAATTGGAGCTCTCTGCCTACACTTCCTCCTTTCCATCCTCCTCCACCCTCAGCTCTGCAGGGTCAATAAGTGATTCGCATTAACGCAGAGTCGCGGTGGGTTCCTGTGTGTCTCCAGCAGCCAGGGCTCTGCTGGAGGGGCCAGAAGGAGGAGGCTGAATCCTCCAGACCCTCCAGGGCTGGGAGACAAATCCTTGCAGCTCTCTTCCATCCAATCCTTCTCCTATTGTGAGGCCCTGCTGCCTTTCCCCAAGCCCCTAGGGTCCCCCTGTGCCTTCCCACCTTGCCTCAGCCTCAGCCTCTGCTGTGTCTGATCCCCAGCCCCAGTCTGGCTGACAGCAGACAGCTGCTATCGATCTGCCTGGGTCAGCAGAACCCAGCTGAGGGTTGCTGGGGCAGCGGGAACACGTGCCATGGTCATGATGTTGCATCCCAAAGCCGGACATGAGGGTGATAGAGCAGCTGGCTGCAGAGACCTGCCATGTCCCCCAGGTCCCTGCCAACACTGTGTCTGGTTTTCTGGGAGACCTCTGTGTCTCTTTATGCCCTGAGCAGCCCTGGTCAATGAGATCCCAAGGTAGGGAAATGCAGCTCTGCCATGGGACCCTTCTGGAAACCCTTCAGCGGGGAAGCAGGTAACCCTCAGCCCTCCCAGCTGAGGGGCTGAACCATCCTTTGCTCTCTCTGAGCAGCCCCAGATGGATCTGGATGTCCTTCCTACAGGGAACTCATGATTTTCTCAAGCCTATTCCCAGCTGAAATCCCACATGACCCCCTGAGCTGCCTGGGAACACCAGGAAACTATGTCCAGCAGTGGGGCTGGATTATCCCTAGTGAAGATGTCCTTTCCCCAGCTGCCCCAACATTCTGAGTGCCTGTGGCCACATCTATCCCTATCCCAGACTTTCTGGGGCTCCTCAGGTTCTGTTAGGAGGTTCTCTTTAGCCTAAAATATGGCCCTAGGAGTGGGTCTTGGCATCAGAGTACTTGGCACAAAGGGGCTTGTCCTCACCCAAGCAAGTCCCCATGCTCATCCCACTCTGGCAGGGGTCAGGGACCAACAGCATCCCTGGACTGCCAGGACATGCCTGGCCACTCTGGGAAGCCCTGAAATTAGCCGGAAGGAGAACCAAGTCCCATAGAAGGAGCTTCAACCTCTTCACCTTTCCCAGCTCATCAAGGGGCTTTAAGAATTTGAGGTGTTGCCTGCACCCCACTCTTGGGCTCTGGCCATCTCCTGCTGAGCCATGTGTGACAGTGGGAGATTTCTGGGGCTTCCACCCCTGTGGGGAGGTAGGAAATGAGCTGCTGGGGTTGGGTCTTGGCTGTGGGACTTGGTCTCAGCAGAGGAAGTCAAGGAGAGAAGGTCAGAAAAGTTTTTGCTGCTCTTGAAAGCAAGAGGGTCCTAGCGTCCAGCCAGCCACCTTTATTTAATTTATTATTTCTTCTAAATTAAAAAAAAGAAAAGAGAAAGAAAAGAAAAGAAAAGGAAGGAAGTTAATAAATAATGTAACGTGGAGAATGCATTAATGAAAGGGAGAGCGAGAGGAAGGGACGGGGCAGATGAGAGCGTGTGTGCGGGGGAGAGTGAGCGATATTCCTGCCGGTATCGATTGGATATGATTACATTAGCCCTATCAAATATTCATACTACATTCCACAAGAGGTCATTGTGTGTGTTTTTCCAATTTAGCTCTTGCCTCGGCACGGCGAACGGGCTCTGAGTGGGGAAAGGGCTGCACAAACGGCTCCAGCTCCTGAATCACTCCACGATGGGTGATCCTTGGGGCTGGGTGGCGTGTTGGGGATAGGGGATGCTCCCAGGGGTCTGAACGGGGTGCTGAGCGTCCTGCTGGGTCTGTGGGTCCTGCACAATGTGCTGGAGATCATGTGTGGATGAGACAGCTGCTGCTGGGATGAGGTGAGAGGACATGGGTGTTCCCGCTCCAGCTCCTCACTCCTCTCTAGGTTTCCACTCCTTCCCCAGGGAGACTCAGTCACCAGGGATCACAGTTTCCTGCAATAGGCTCTTCCTTATCCAGGGGCACCTTCCTGGAGGATTTTAACTGGGATATCCCTTTACCAGCTGAGAGAATATCAGCCCAGGCCAGGAGGGCAGGCAGGAGGTGATGAGATGCCTCACGAAGGGCAGGTGGGAGCATGGGTCAGCTCTTCCACCATGATGCAGCTCCTTTCTGCCTGCATCCAGCCCCTCTGTGCTGCCCTCACTTGGTTGGGATCCTTGTGGAGGCAGCTGCCTCTGGCTGAAAGCAGTTCCTTCACCCTTGGGAGGCGGCTGAGGGTCTACATGACATCCACATGAACCACTTTCTTCCCCGTGCCTCAGTTTCCCCAGACTATGAGCGATGCAACCCCATACCTCCACCTCCCCTCAGCATCCCCGGGGTCCCACTGCCATGTAGCATCCCCCCAGCCCCGGCTGCCGTCCACCCCGGGTAGCACGAGCCAGCACCGCGTTCTCTCCTTACATTAATAAAAATTTTACAGCAGGGTGGCAGGAAATGCATTTTCAGTTCATCTGCTGCAGCGATTAGATTACCAGGAAATGGCTGGCTGGATGGCGGCCAGGGCCCCCAAAGGGCTGGTGCGAGGCGGAGGGAGAAGGCGAGCGGAGCCCATCGTGCTGCTGGGCACTGGGATGAGCCAGTGACACCAGTCCTCAATCAGCCTGGGGCTCCCGGTAAGGTCAGCAAGGCTCTGCCTGGGCACTCTGGCTTGACCCATTGGGTTGACTGACTCACTGGACACCTGTCCCCCAGAGGTTTGAGCAGTTGAGGGGAGCTAAGAAGGCACCTTCTGAGGAACCTCTGCTCCATCCTAGGAGCAGCAGAGCCCAGAGCGGCTGCAGCCCCTGCTGAGGAGCGGAGGGTCATCAGGAAGTGGAGGATTCAGGGCACTGTGCAGGGAAGGTCTCTGCAGAGGCTGCTTATTGCAGGCTGTGGGATTTGGGGCTGCCAGGCTGTTCCCCTGGAACAGGGGAAGGAGTTAAATCCGTGTTGTCTTTCAGAAAGCCGAGCGGACGGGGCAGGTGCCGGCTATAAATACCTGGAGGTGGCAACGCTAATGAGGGGAGGGAATTGTGTGCAGCCCCTCGGCGGATGAGGAGGGCCAGCGGCTGCAGCTGAAGCTGTTTTTAGGCTATGGGGTGGTTTTAGGAGAGCCCTCATAGAGGTGACTGTGGCCCTGGGCTGCAGCTGGCTTCTACAGGTGGGACCCCTCCAAGCTGGGACCCCCACTGATCCAACCCTAGGCTCCCTACTTGACCATCGAGCACTATTCCAATGAGCAGTGGGCACCAACGTATCCTCCTCTGGTGGAGATGATGCCTCAGGGCACTGCTGGGCTGGTGATGCCCCTTCCCACCTCCCTGGGGTGCAGTGGCTAGTCTGTCTTTTCAGAGCTGGACTCCCTGCTTTCGGGTTCTCAAGCCCTCACTGCCCACTTGGCCTCCTAGAGCTCCCCACTGGGTGCTGCTTTTGGGGGGAGTGGGTGAGGGCAGCTTGCTGCTCCCCTAGCTTTGCCGCAGTCACATCTGCACCCCAGACCCTGCAGATCCCCTGGGGAGTGGGAGATAAGGGAATGTAAGGGATGGTGGACAGGAGCGGAGCAAAGTGTGGGGAGAAAACAAGGTCTGAGCCCTGGCAGGGTTGGTGAAAGTTGAACGGAGAAGAAACCCTGAGTTTTGCGTGGAGGGGAGCAGCTATTTTTATCCGTGGGTAGGATGTCAGCTCTGAAAATAGCCCCGCTACCAGATCCTAATGAAATCCTCTCCCTTTGGCTCTCACCCGGGGAGCGAGTTAGGAGGGGGAGGATCGCTGTCACACCCCGCAGCCGAAGAGCTCCTGACATTCACAATGACTCGCCTCATTTTTTGTGTAATAGATTTCTCTCCCACCCCCCCCTTCTCTTTTTTTTCCTCTCCNCCCCCTTCTTTTTTTCCTTTCCCCGTCCCCCTCCCCTCCGGTTTCTCCTCTTCTGCCTTACGCCGAGCAGAGGAGTCACCAGCCAAAAAAGCGATGGCGGGGGTGGTGCTGCTTAGCTACGGCCAGATCCCCGGCAGCATGTGACCGCGTTGGCAACTCCAGCAGAGCCCTTCTCTCCGGCACACGCGTGCGCTCGGCTTAAAGTCACATTGAAATGGAACTCACCGTGCTCAAGGCAAAGAAACTGGGGGGAAATGCCTCAGCCCCACAACCCCACCCATCCATCCATCCATCCATCCATCCATCCATCCATCCATCCATCCATCCATCCACACATCCATCCACCCATCCATCCATTCATCTCCAGGGAATGAGTTTGGCTCAGTGGGTGGTACCCAGGTGAGGGGGGATGCTCAGAGCACTTGGCTGGGTTTGGAGAGAGGTAAGAAGGTTCCTTCCAACCCAAAGGATTTTAAAGGGTGGAGGATGTGCTGCTGAGGATGTGGACTGTGGATAGCTGGGCAGGATTCCTGGTAGATGTGGTGAAGCTCCATCTGGGACCTCTGGAAAAGTCATGGCTCCCAGAAGTGATTGGCTTGGTGGATAAGAATCTCCAAAGTGGGGGAGATAGGTGGCTCCAGGGGTTTGGGGACACAAGAGACAGAAGTGGGAGCTCCTGGGGGTGGAGGTACCATACAGGCACCGCTTGGATAAAGAGCAGGTCTCCTGCAGGCAGGTCTGGCAAGGGGGACCAGTGCTCCATGGGCTTTCTGAAGACATCCAAGGTCTGGAGGGTGCAAACCCTTTGGTTCTTGGTTCCTGGTATCCACAGCAATGGGGTTTGGTGAGGAAACATACATTACCCACCCAGAGCATCCCCCACAGACCTCAGGCTTTGGCTGGTTTGTGCCAGAGCCCAGCAATGCCATGGGACACCCTGACATCACCTGCAATGGGACACGGGGAGCAAAAATAATCCATCTGCTTTCATGTTCCCTCCTGTGCTGGTGGGACCAGCTCAGCCCCTGCACTGGCTGCTCCCCCCCTCCCCGAGGTGGCATCTCCTGCCTCGCCGCCGTGGGGATGTGGGGACGGAGCCATCTGCATCCGTGAGTCAGCAGGACCCACTTAACACCTCTCCAGCAGGATCTCCTCCTCCTGACAGAGCGGGCAGCTTCTGGCAGGAATCCGCCAGCGTGTTACGGTCCCTCAGCTCATTAAAGGGACCCATCCGAGCTCTTATTGATGTTTTATGCTGCCTGGCTCCATCTTCAGAGGAACGCTCACATTGCAGTCAATGACTACACCTCGGCGGAGCTGCGGGCTCAGCAGCTGGCAGCTGCGAAGCTGCAGAACGTGGGGTTTGACACCAAAGTGGCCAAGACACCTCTCAGGGCTGGGAACCCTCTAGGGTGTTTACTCTCCAGGGACTAGGGAAGAAGGTTCAGAAGGAAAATGAAGGTTTGGGGGGGGTTTATTGCTTGCTTATCCCTCCTTGTTGGGATGTGGGGTGGAAACAGGGTTTTCTGTCCCACCAGAGCCCGGTAGGAGGTCTGGCCACCTCCTTACCTCACGTCTCTCCACCTGAGGAGGACCTTCATCTTTTAATAAGTCCCCCGGTGCCTGCTGTTGCTTCTAGAAAGCAAGTGGCACTGCCTGGCTTCAAGTGGCTTTTGCATAATACAGACTGTCAGGCTGGATGAGCATCACGGTCCCTTCTGGCCCTAAAATCTGCCAATCTAGAAATTAGAGGGCACCAGCCCCTCGTTGTTCCTGGCTGATTTAATCAGGGGCATCTCCTGTTCCCTTTATCCTCTTCCCTTTTCCCCACTCCTCCCCACATCGTCTTTAGCTGAGGATGAATTTGCCCTCCACTGTGCCTGAGAGCATCAGAGGAGATGAGACATCCTCAGCCTTGCTCTGGGATGTCCTCCTCTTTGCTGAGGGGCAGCAGGCAGGACGTGAGGTGCTCAGGTTTGGAGCTGCCAGGGCAATGCACCCCCAAAACAGCACCAGGTTCTTTTAAAATCACCACTAAGTCCCTCAGGCTCCAGATTTGGCTCTTTGGGGTTTGTGGACTCACGTGGGTACCTAAAGAAACACTTCTTGATGAAGGGAAAGGAGGTAACCCCCCAGCTTCTTGTTCTTGTGGTGTTGGGGGTGTGCAGGGGTAGTGGGAAGAATTAAACAGGGAGGAACTGCTGGTGACCCACAGGGATTGTCAGGGTTAAGAGTTCCCCTGGGATGGGGGTTCCCTCGGGATGAGGGTTCTCCTGTGATGGGGGGTTCCCGATGGCACAGAGCTGCAACAGATATCAAGGTCTTGCCAAGTGGGCTTGGCTGGAGTTGGGAACAGTGGGCTGTGCTGGTGCCACCTCGATGCCCATCTCTGGCTGCCACCAGCCATCCGAGGCAAAAGATGTGGCCACAGGCTCTGAACTGAGGGCAAGGACTAAGGCTCCTGGGAGCTGCTTCTCTCTGTGAAGAAGACACCAAGGGTGTTCAGGGTGGGGGTTAAAAGGTGGTGGGTTCAAACGGGGAGGAGGCTTCAAAAGCCCAGTTCAGAGGAGCAGCTGCGGGTGGTGGCTGAGAAGCAGCAGAGGCAGCGGCTCATGGGGCAGAACGTGAGGTAAACCCCCCCCCCTCTCCCCCCCCCGC
>VZRI01005937.1:32827-72218 GCA_013397515.1 Upupa epops
ATGGGGGTCCCGTGGCGTGAGCGGGATGGGTGTGTGCGGTGACTTCGGCGGCTGTGGGCATGGGGGTCCTGGGCACGAGTGGGGTCTATGTGTGCAGGGGATGAGGGTCCCTCCTGGATACGAGTGTGTGCGGGGGATGGGGGTCCCTGGACACGAGTGGGGTCTGTGTGTGCAGGGCATGGGGATCCCTGGAGCTGCATGGGCTGTGCATGTGCAGTGAAGGTGGGGTATGTGGGGACGGGGGTCCTGGTCACTCATGGGGTGGTTGTGAGGGATGGGGGTCCTGGACACGAATGAAGTGCTCTCAGTGTGGCTGGGGGTAGCTGTGGGTCAGAGTCACGAGTGGGTTGTGTTCACAGTGGTGCTTGGGGATCCTGGAGCCGTGTGGGCTGTGGTGGGTCTGGGGGCTGCGGGCCGGATCCAGATGGGAGCCAGGCGTGGGCTGGGGCAACCGCTACACGTTGGGGCTGTACATGGGGGCTGCAGCCTGGATCGGGGCCACACGTGGGCTGGGTGGGTGATCAACCTCCTGTCACTACCCTGCGCCACCCCACAGCACCCGGGATGGGGCAAGGAGGTTTCTCTGGAGGGAAGAAGCCCTTTTCTCCCACCTGGGCTCCCACCAGCTCATCCCTGGCTTACAGCCACCTCCAGCCTGTCAATGATTTGCTTTTACGATCCCTCTTGGGCCCGTTATCACACGAACTTTATATGTTTGGGGCTGCTGGCCACCATAAAGCTCCCCAGTTTCCAGGGCTGACATGCTGCCTCACAGGCAGGGTGTGAGGAGGAGGAAGCTGGGGACATGCCGTCCTGGTCCCCCCCAGTCGAGCAGGTAGGCAGGGAGGGGTTCTGCGGTACCATTGGGACGATTGGACCAGTGTGGGGCACAATACGGACTGGTTGTAGCCTGGCGATGGGACTGAAGCAGGGAGGGCTGGCAGCGAGTGGGCTGTGGAGGGCAGGAGTGGGATCCCCGCTCTGGTTATTGGGACCCACAGATTCTCCGGCTCATGTTTGCTTGGGTCCCATTAGGACTTCTGCCTCCCTTTGGCCAGTCTGACCCCTGTGCCTGGGAATTTTAGATCCAGCAGCTTTAGAGTCTCAGTTCAGTTCTGAGGTCTCTCCTGGGATGCTGTGGCCAAGACCTGGACCCACATCCTAAGCGTTGGGCACTTCACGCCCCAACTACCAGCTCCTCAATCTGTAGATCCCCGAGCTCTGCTCCTCCTGACAGTGTCCCCTGTGTGTCTCCTCCTGCCTGAGCTCACAGGGCTCCTCCTGAGCTCCGGATCTCACACAGAGGACTGGAAGTAGCTGTTCTGGGTCTGCCCTTTGGTTGCTCCTGACCTCCCAGTTCCACCTCGGTCTCTCCCTTTGGGTCACACTGTGGGTCAGGACCCCCACGGGAACCTCTTGGGACTCTCACCAGTTAAATCCCAACACAGGGATTGGAGGGGATGGAGCAAGCAACTCTTCCACATGGTTCCATCTCAGGGTGGGATGTGGAGCCCTCTGAGGTTGCTCCCTGTTGCCCTGGCTGCATGCTTAGGTGTCTCTTGTGTCTCTAGGTGTCTGGGGGGGGCTTTGGGTGTCCAGTCTGTGTTTTAGTGAGACCTTCCCAGTGCGGAGCTCAGTGGTAGCAGATAACAGCTCTGTTTGGCTCCCAGAGCCTTGCTCAGGTCAGCCGTGTCCTCCTCGCTCACCTTCATCTTCCCGTTAAACAAACCGGTGTCCGGATCGATGCCGGCTGTCCCGGGAGAGCAGCTCCTGCCCTGCCTGCCCAGGCCCAGCATCCCGCTGCAGGTCACAGAGAGGAGGTGGCCAGGGGCTCTGGGGAGCAGGAAAAACCCAAATCTAAGCAAATCTCAGTTGCCTTTTCTTTCCGGGGAGGGGGATGGGAGAGACCAGATCTTGCTTGAACAGTCAAAGTAAGTTGCCTTTGCTTTTCCCTGCTCCTCAAGGTCAGCCTAGCTAATGAAAATCAATCTTCCCTCTGCCTCGCACTGCTGCATGAGCAGATTCTACCTGTGGCCCCTCACCTACATGAAACCCACAGAGACTGGGGGAAGGCTCTTTGCTGGGGTCTGACAGGTGACGGCTGATTCCTGCTCTCAGGGTTCCCCTGGGCATCTCCTTTTGGTGGCAGAAACAACAGGACCTTTCAGTCTCCTCCTAAGGACCAAGAAGTGGCTCCGTTCAGCTCTTCTGCCTCCCCACTCTGCTCCTGGCAGGTTTGGGAGATGGTGGTTCTGGTGCCACGAGCTCAAACCTGCTGCCTGGGGGGGAACTGTGGGACACTGGGGTCCTCCCTGCTGCCTCCGGTGGTCCCCACTGTCCCTCTGGAGCCACCGTGGGCTCAGGAAGTGCTGCTTCCTGACGATGATGCCAGGAGCAAGTTGGGGGTTGCCCGCTGTGTAATCTACTGGCCCTGCTACACCCTGTGTTTGGGGGGGTCAGGGAGAGCCCTGCTCTTCCTGCTGTGCGTGATGGGGTGAAGGGGTTCCTGGGCCGGGCTCTGCCTGGGAAGAGGGGATATTGCAGCGTGAACCGCCTGGCCTCAGTGGCTCTGTGTGTGTCTTAGTTATAATTCGCTGCCTGATATTAAGGTGTTCAGATCTGACCCCGTGCCCCTGTGCTGTACAGGGGAGGCTGCTGGGGGGGTACTGGGAAGCTCCAAACATGAGTCTTCTGCTCTGAAGGAGATGCTGTTCCTAGCTTTAGCTCTGGAGAAGTTCCAGCTTCAGGTCTTGTTCCCTGAGGGAAGAGAGGGAGGACAGACGGGGTCCGTGAGCCCCAGCGAGGGGTGGGAAGTGCTCTGGAAGAACTCAGAGAGCCCTAAGGCAGAGGCAGCCGCTGAGCCTGCTTGTTCTCAGGGACACCTCTCGGGGTTCCTGCCTTTCGGACACAGCCAACCCACGTGTCCCCAGGTCAGGTTGTTGGCAGTAACCTGATTTGGAGTTCTCCAGCTTCCCGGATTGTGTGGATGGACCTGCTGTAAACCGTAACACGAGTGTTTTCTCTGTCCTCCTGCCACATCCTTTAGGACTTTTAGATGTGCCCTGATGCTGCAGGGTCTCCCGGCTCCCAGAGATGCAGCTCTCTTCCAGCGCGGCTGAGCTCAGTTGCGACGAGACGATGGACCCACCCGCCGAGGACTTCCAGCAGGTCCTGTCCATCGATCAGATCCGCTCCATCCGCGCCAGCAACAACTACGTGGAGAGACCGGCTGCCTGCTTCCAGCAAACTCGCTCCAACCCGGCCCTGTCCCAGCCACTGCACAAGCAAGAGTGGTCCCAGGACCGCCTGGCGTCTTCCACCCTCCAGGACCTGCACCGCAGCCATAGCCAACAGCACCAGATGCCACCCCTGCAGCAGCAGCAGCTACCGCAGCTGCCGCAGCAGCACATGAGCCACTCCAGCACGGCCAGCTCGGTGTCCCAGAGCACCACCACCTCCGACCAGCGTCTCCTCAGTAGCCTCACGCCCTCCCATTCGGGCCATTCCCTCATCCGGACGCAACCGCGGGCCGTCGAGTTGAAAGCTGAGGAGTCGCCAAGGAAGGGGGAGTCGGAGAAGCCCACCCTGCACGCGGGGCACCTCTTCATCTGCGAGGAGTGTGGGCGCTGCAAGTGTGCCCGCTGCACGGCTGCCCGCAGCCTGCCCTCCTGCTGGCTCTGCAACCAGCGCTGCCTCTGCTCCCCCGAGAGCCTCCTCGACTACGGGACCTGTCTCTGCTGCGTCAAGGGGCTCTTCTACCACTGCTCCACCGACGACGAGGACACGTGCGCCGATGACCCCTGCTCCTGCGGGCCAGGCTCCTGCTGCTCCCGCTGGGCTGCCATGAGCGTCCTCTCCCTCCTCATGCCCTGCCTCTGCTGCTACTTCCCGACCCTGGGGTGCCTCAAACTGTGCCAGAGGGGTTACGATGGCCTCAAGCGACCCGGCTGCCGCTGCCAGAGCCACACCAACACGGTCTGCAGAAAGATCTCCTCCGCCAGCGGCACACCCTTCCCCAAGACGCTCGAGAAGCCGGTATGACCCTCCCGCGGAGGAGAAGCGGGCTCTACTCCTCTTCCTCCTCCACCTCCTCCTCTTCCTCATCCTCCTCGTCCTCTCCTCTCCATCCTGCTCCACTCCGCAGCGTTCCCCTACCTGCCATCACCTCCTGGCAATGAGATGGGTCAACGTGGGGTCCCCCAGCCACGGGCAGCACGAAGGTGACTGGTGGAAATGATGGGTTTGCACAGGTGGGTGAAGGACCAGGAGAGGCAGAGAGAACCTTGGGTGCCCTCCCTGGCCATGCCCCATGGCGAAGGGTGACCTGGGGGTGCTCAGGACTCTGCTCTCAGAGGGTTTAGGAGCTGCCCCATGGTGTGGTGCTTCCTGATGGAGGGAAGAGGTAGGGTCCATGCAACTTCTACCTGCAAGAGTCCTCCAAGAGCTCCGGACCTCCTCCTCCTCCTCTTCCTCCTCCTCTTTATCTCTATCCAGCACTTTTTGTGGGTGGCCTTTCTCCTCTGATATGGCCATAGGTCCACTTGCTCCCCTGGGCTGGGTTCTCACTGGTGGCACTGGCTTCCCTCTGGGCTTGGCAGCTGCTGGGAGAAGCAAGCGAGCTGCAGCATGAGGTGGCATCGTATTTTTTCTGTCTCAAAGAGGAAGGGAAGGTGTGGGAAGCTTTAGAAACCTTCTGGCAGGGGAAGGAGCGATGGGAGGCAGCCCAGCCCACTCGCTTCTGCCCGACTGCAGTGAGGGAAAGGTCCCCTCTGGGATTTGGCTGAAAACAAGAAGCTGGTTTGAAATCACCATTCATCTCCCAAAGCTTTCAGGGGCTGCCTCCAGAGCACAAACCCTGATGGGACAGGAGCTGCTACCCAGCTCCATCCCACCGCTGACTGGATGCCCAAGGCAGCAGCCCCATGCTCGAGCCCCAACCTGGTACCTTCTGCCAGCACTGAATTCACTTTAAAAATCCCACCCAACCCCGCACAGCCTGCCCACGGCTGCCACTCACTCTCTCCATCACCAGTCCCGGGGGGCTCCTCACGGGGGGCTTCCGCGACTCCTACCTTAGGCTGGAGGGGACTAGAGAGCTGAAGTGGGTGTCGAAAGGTGGGATAAGGACCTTCCCTTCCTGCAGAGGTTGCCTTTGAGTCCTCACTTTGCTTTCCCTGACGTGTCCCACCAACCCCAGTGTCTCGCCAACCCCGGCGGCACGGGTGAGGGGGTTCTGCACTGCCTGTGGCCAGATGGAGATGGATCTGAACCAAGCCCTGGGGCTGGGCCATCTGCAGACCAGAAGGAAACCTGAATCAGGGTCGGTGCTTCATGGTTTCCCTGCTGCGATGATGATAACAAACCCAACCCGTCGCTGCTGGTGCAGGAAGCTCCTCCTGGTCCTGGACTCAGCCTCATCTCCGCTTGCAGCCGTGTGGTACCTGCTCTTAGTTGTGACCCCGCTGGCACCGATCAGGGGAGTTTGAGGCTGGGGTGACATCCCAGAGCTTGGCTCTGCCTGCCTGTCCCCTCTTTACGAGTGCAGAGGGAAGCAGATGGTTCCCCTGGAGAAATATATGCAACGTGTCCTCTGGCTTCCTCCAAGCCGCTGCCACCCAGGGCTGCCCTGTTGCCTCCCCTCAGCCACCTCTCCATGCAGAGTCGTGCGGATCTATTTTTGTATATAGAACTATACCGATAGGATGGGTAGGTCTGTTACTAATAATATCCATGATACTGCTGTGAACGGTGCCAGATGCCAGGTTTGGCTTCCTGGGACACCAGCACACGCTGGGAGATGAGTTTTCCCATCTGTTTATTGCTAATCCTCCACCTTTAGTTCCCGGGAGAAGGGGGAAGTGTGTGTGTGTGTGGTGGGGTTTGGGCATGGTCAGGCTTGGCAGAGGGTAATAGGATCTAGCTGTGGCCACGGGGTGAGTCAGGAGGAGACTCTCCTGCTGGGATTCTTCTCTCTGTGCAGGAGGAGACTCTCCTGGTGGGATTCTTCTCTCCGTGGCTTTGCAATGTGGAAAATGCGGCCCATCCGAGCTCCTTCTGTTGCAGAGCGAAAGCGGTTCCAGGGAGTGATTCATCCCCCTTGAAAACATTATTCATTAAAAGATGTTCTGGCGGTGCCTCTCTCTCTCTCTCTCTCTCCTGACTCAAAGGGGACCCAACTGCGGAACCGGCGGTTCCCTGTGGGAGGGGAGATGAATCCCACCCCTGGTGTGAAGTTTGTGCCTGGGGCATGTGATGGACGTGACCGTCATCCTCATCGTGATGTTAACTAGAGCCCAAGGTGGTGGAGGGGAGAGCTGGATGATGTTGGCCAAGGTTGAACAACTCACTTCCACAACCTGTGAGGGTTTCTGAGCCATGCTGTGGGGTACAGGGAGGATCTCCTGGAGTTAAGAAGGAGAAGGTCACCTCTGTGTGGTTGGCACATCCCCTGAGGCCAGTCCTGAGGCTGAATCACTGGTGTTGGAAGGCAGTGACCCCTCAGAGGATGCTCCATGAGATCAGCCCACATCTCGGTGGCAGCAGTCACAGTACTATACCACGACTGTATTTATCCACAGGCCAAGCATCGCTTGGCTCCTCACTCCATGGGCAGAGACTCCCTACCAAGAGTCCCCCTTCCTTTGGCCCTCTCAGTTCGCTTTTCTCTTGGTGCTGATTAAATTCCTTCTTCCTAAAAAAAAATAAACTAAGGGCTTTTTTTTTTTAGGGAGAAAAGGTCTCTTTTCCCCACCGAGGATCCATGGAACTGTCTCACTTGAACCAGAACACAAATTCATTGAGACTTTATAAAAGACAGCCCCCCCCTAATGAATAGAATTTTCCAACTCGCTCTACTTTGAATTTTTTTTTGGGGGGGGGGTGGTGTTTTTTTTCTTTTAAAATTGTTTTTCCTCTCTTTTCCTCCTCCTTTTTAAATGGATCCTACTTGTAAATTTAGTTACCACCTCTGTATCTTTGCAATTCATTGCTTCCTCTCCTGGTGGTGGAATGACTCAACATGTGAAGCTTCATCATTTTTGCGGCCTCCCAAGTCATGCATGCAAGTGCGGGGTGACCTCCCCCAGGTGCTGGAGCTGGGGGATGGATGAGGCAATGCCTGTCCACAGATCAGCTTCCCCAGAGCCCCCCCTGTATCTTGGCACGAGCTCGGCGAGGCAGATCCCTCGCGGCACGTTGACCTGTGGTCGTTGGTAGGAGCACAAAACACAGGCCAGTAGCTTCTGCCTAACGGGCTGTAGCTGGGTTTTGTGGGGTTGAGGATCCAGCCAGGTCTCGTCTCCAAGAAGTGACAAAGCTGGGAGCTGTAGGTTGTGAAATATGGGTCGTGTAGGTGATGGATGGAGAGTGGGAGAAACCCAGCGGGGCACCGAGGGCTGTCAGAGCAGCCCAGGACTGTTGACTGTTGAGGTCTTCATGCAAAGCCACATCCAGGTTGGATGGCTCGGAGAAGTTTCGAGCTGTTGGCTCCTAGCCTGCCCCATGGCTTCGTGTGGGGTTCCTGCTTTCCACCCCATTCCTTGCTCTCAGCAGCCAGGACAGGTTAGGATTTGCCAAAACTCCCTGAGGAGGCCGACTCTGCTTCTCTGCGCTCGCCTGGTGTCGGGATGGCTGTGAGCAGCCTCTGATCATGGGTTTTTTTCCCTCTCATGAGCTTTCCCTAACATCTTCAGACCAGATCCATCCTGCTCCCTCCCCATCCCCAGCTGCCAGAGCCTTTGGTTTCCCTGCAGAGAGGACTCCAGTTCTGGTTGGGGTTGTGAGCCCTTTTCCTGCTCCACCCTGGAATGAGTCACAGAACATCTGCTCCAGATGTTTGTCTGCAGCTGCTAGGCCTGGCAGTTTGGGTTCCTCTCTGTCCTGATGTGTCTTTTTGTCATTTTTCCTTCGGGAGCCTCACGTGGTGGATCCTACTCTCCAATTCCCATAAAACCCCTGCAGAGTTTGCTTGTCCTCATCCCCGTGCGTGAGCCCAATGACTGGGGGGTCGATGTCACCCACCAAGAGCTGCCCAGGCCTATGAACGGGCACATTAGTGCAATAAACGGGATGAGCCAGGAGGTGTGAGGAGTTCTGTGATGTTGGCACTACTGGGCTACATGGGGCAGGAGGCACCCTAGCCCAACCTTGCTGCCTCCAGCAGCGCCTTTGCCTCTGGCCTTTGGCTCTGGAGAAAGCTGGGAGGTCTTCAGGTCTAGCTTTTTGTGATCAGCATGCGAGGAAAATAAATGAGGGCTGTACCCCCACCCCAAAGGTCTTTAATAGGATCCAGTCAGTTCAGGTTGGTCTTCCTCAAGGGAGCCCACAGAGCCCATAGCTGCAGGCTGCTGGTGGGTATCTCATCCACACCAGGGCTGCCATCTCTGGGCTCACTCTGCTTCAGGGTATTTCTCAGTGAGCATTGGGATCTCCTTCAGACTCAGGTTGGGAGCTGGTGCAGCTGCTGCTGTAGTTTTGCAAGGGGTGATATTGCAGATGAATCCCTTGAGGGACTGAAGGGTCCCCTTGCAGGGGGATTTCAGGTAGGAGGGACATAGGGTGGATGGATGGATGGATGGATGGATGGATGGATGGATGGATGGATGGATGGATGGATGGATGGATGGGGAGAGGTCCCACGCAATGGGAATGTGCACGGGGATGCAGAGTGAGGTCTCTCACTGCATCTCTCTCCCGCTGCACCTTCCTGCAGCACCCCAAGGGCTTCCGCATGAGCAGGACCAAACCCACCCTAGTGAGCTGGCCTCTCACCCTTTGTCCTTATGGCACCCCCTTTCCCCCTTCTGCTCCCTTTCCCCGCTCCCCCTATCCCAGCAGAGCCCTCTGCAGAGCTCTGTGGACAGGTTCTGCACCTCCTGCCTCCCCAGGTGTCCTCAGCACACAGTTCTCCTTAGCAGATGGCTCACCCTTGGCTTCAAAGGAGAGTCTGATATCAACAACCAGAGCCTCTAATCCCCCGTTTCACTGGTACCAAGACGCCCCGTACAGCATCTAGAGGGATCCCGCCCCGACCCTCCTCGTTCGGGTTCCTTTCTCTGTGGTACCATCGGTGTTTATAACCCGACGGCTGGTTTCTCACAATACTCTTGTACCTTTTAAGTGGTGGTGGTGGTGGTGGTGGTAGTGGTGGGGAATAAAAAAGGAAATAAATAAAAAAGAACCAAAGTATTTATTTGAAAAGTTTATTTTAAAGATAAGGAAAGAAAGAGAGAAAGAGAGAAAGAGAGAAGGGAGGAAGGAAGGAAGGAAGGAAGGAAAGAAAGAAAGAAAGAAAGAAAGAAAGAAAGAAAGAATAAAAAGAAAGAAAGAAAGAGAAAGAAAATAAATAAATAAATAAAGAAAGAAAGAAAAGAAAGAAAGAGAGAGAAAGAAAATAAATAAATAAATAAAGAAAGAAAGAACCCCCCTATTTATTTTAATGCACCCTCTTCTGTTTGGTTTCCCTTCTCTTGCAAAGCTAATAACTGTTACTGAACCACTGCTGAGGTGAAAGAAAAAGTGATTCTATGGGCGGCTTCTCAAGCCCACGTAGAGCAACTATTCAATAAAAATATCTATTAATTTTGCACGTGGTCTCCTTCTTGTCTTCGGGGTGGCTGGAGGAGAACTCCCCCTGAGAGGTCTCTCCTGGAGCGTCAGGAAAAAACCCAAACCCCTCAGAAATCTCCATCCAGTAGCTTCTGAGTTGACTGTTCCAGGTCTTTGAAGAAATGGGATCCCTGGAGCAATCAGGGATGGTGGGGGGAGATGGGACTGAGGTCAGAAATCCCTGAGGTTTGGGGGTCTTCAGTCACTCCGACACATTGCCAAAGGTTTTTCTACTGGCAGAAGGGGTGATGCCACATGGCAATGGGTGTCTTCTGTAGGAGAAGGTGTTGCTGGGGCACAGCTGCTTCTTCCCACCAGCTGCAGAAGGCACCCTGGTGATGGGTTTAGCCCCAGAAGGGTGAATCTGGGCCATAGCACCAGCCGTTGATGGATCAGGATGGGGCTTCATGCACATCTGCGTGCACTGAGCCCAGTGACTTCTCCTTGGCTTGAGCGTGTCCTCTGTTTGCCCAAAGCTCTCACAACGATGGTAGATCTTTATTCAAGCGCTTCCAGAGCTCTAATTCCTTTCACAAAGATTTGGTGACTAATGAATCCCATGGCTGGTGGCACCTCCCTTATTCCCATTGAAATTTGTTGGCTTCAGCTTCTAGTTCTTGACCGTGGCTGAACCCACTTCCTTGAGCTGCCAGACTCCTGTTGTGGGATGGATTTGCTAGGCTGAACCTGGGCTCCAGAACATCCATTCTCCATGTTTCCCCACCATAAAGCCCTTCCCCAGGCTGTTTTGCTGGTTTGGGAGTCCCGCTTGTACCGTTGCTGGTCCCGGAACTTGCTTTCCAAAAGCTGTTCCAGTGCTGCAGCCACAGAGCTCAGGATCTGCCTGGGGCTTGTGGAGCACAGATGTGGGTCCAGTCCTTGCCTGACTCACTCTTTCCTCTGCTTTTAGAACAAAAGGTGGCTTCGGGGCATTTGTCACCCCTTGGCTCCTTTCAGTGCTCAAGTCCCTTTTTCTTGGATGCAGCCAACAAGCCCCATTCCTAGAGGCACAGGCTTCTTTTAACTATGCTCAAACCCTTCTGAGCTCAGCTGTGCCCCTCTGCAGTGATCTGACAAAGATGGTAATTGGTTGCTTCAACACCTTCCTTCTCCTGTGGAAAGGCATTGTGCTCCCAGGAATCACAAACAGTGACCCCCGTGGGGCTGTTTATATGGCTGAGACTCCCGAGCTCAAGACTTGAGCCACTGTAGGGCACAGAGCAGTCCCAGATGAACTGGTGGTAGCCCCAGGTCAGAGTCATGTGGCTCTGCCACTGGGGTGGTTGAGCCACTCTGGCTGGTTTAGCCTTGAATCATCAGAGAATCACAGACTGATTCAGGTTGGAAGGGACCTCAGAGCTCACCCAGTTCCCAACCCCCTGCCATAGGCAGTGACACCTCTCACCAGACCAGGTGGCCCAGAGCCCCATCCAACCTGGCCTTGGACACTTCTAGGGGTGCAGCAGCCACAACCTCCCTGGGCAGCCTGTTCCAGTGCCTCAGCACCTTCACTGTAAAGAATTCCCTCCTAATATCCAATCTAAGTCTTCTTTCACCCAGCTTAAAGCTGTTTCCCCTCATCCTGTCACTGAATCGTCATAACCCTCTTTGTCTTGGCTGACACAGACAGATGCTCCCCAGCACCAAAGTGGCCTGCACCACTCTACCCTAGGAGCAGCGTGGCCACAGCAAGCTCAGTGCCACACAACCCCTCCCTTAGAGCCAGTGGAGCTCCTCCACAAGTAGATTTCCACCCTTTAGGCATTGAAATCTTCCTTTCCCTTCAGAGTGAACAACGTCAGATCCCCCTGAGGGTACCCAGGTGTGATCCCCCACCTCTGGAATCCTATGAGAAGCCCAGCGCTGCTCACTGACCTGACTCCCCGGGAGAGCAAGGGTCTGCAGTCAAGAGGTTGGCTGTCTAGACAGTGGAAAGAAACAAGCCCTCTTCAGGGCTCATTCATCTCTTCCCAAGATGGCTAAATAGGTCAGATGACTCATGCCCTCAAAGTGCCTGCTTCTCTGTGCTGACTACAAAGCTGGAAGGCGCTCTTGACAGCCCTCTACACCCAAGACGTCTGAAGGTAGAGGATCTGGACCTAGCTGCTGTAGCCCTTCCAGTGGGTCAACAGGGGAATTCAGCCCACCCCGAGGAGCCCACAAGTGCTGCCTCATCAGTAACCTCGTCAGGGATGGGGATGAGATGAAGGGATGCTGAAATGCCGGTTGGTTTTCGTGTGTCACTGGAGGGAATGTGTGTGCAAAGCTGGATAGGCTCAGGTAGAAGGTCAAATGTAGTCTCCTGCTGTCACTGTAGGCACCACGGAGCAGGAGTTTAGGCTGGAGGGATCCACTGAATGGCTTCTCCGTACCTGTAAGCATCACTTGGCTGTATTCATCCTCCAAGCAGGGCTGAGGATTGCTCAGCAGACCTCTGACTACTGCTCTGACCTGAAGAGTCGCTGGGCAGAGTCTGATACTGCCCCTTGGGACTGCCTTGTCTCCTACTGCTCAGTGACGTCTGTGATCCTGGATTAATCATGGGTTTGGGATAAACCTGCACCCGCGCGGGGGCAAGAGCCTTCAAACCATCCCAAACAAGCTACGACACCAGTAAAAGGTTCACCCTGTGCTGCACCTGCAGCCCTGGGGTCAACAGGGGGGCTTTGAACCCTACAGCAAGAGGGTCCCCGTGAACCCCACTGATGCCCATGTGCCACGATCCAGCCCCCAGAACTACCTGCGGGGGACAGTGCTGCCCTGATTTTACAGCCCCACGCCTTGGCCCTGCAAAACATCACGAGATTGGCTTCCAAATCAAGATGCAGCTCACAGCAGATTCGTGTTGTCGCTGCTGCTTTAGGAGGCTGACTGAGTCATGCTCACAAGCCTCTTCTGCCAGACAGCAGGGCTAGCAACTCCGCTGCCATCGTTACCCGAGCATGGAGATCTGTGTGTGAGCCCAGCAGCCACGGGGCAGCCTCAGGGTCAGGAGTCAGGCTGGACCTCCCAGACACAGGTCAGAGGGCACAGAAAGCTGCAGAAAGGATCTTAAACTGTGCAAAATGCAGGAGGGGCAGGAGGTCCTCTTCTGCTTTCAGTCCAGCTATGGGATGCTCCTTCCTCTGGACTCCTTGCTCCTTCTCCAGGCATTGCCCTTGCTGGTGCACCGAGGTGTGGCACCCTCGTGGGGTGACCATCACACCCCTGTAAGCGTGATCAGCAGCAGCCCAGACCCCGACTCTGTGGCCAACTGCACTTTGAACCTCTCCACTGTTGTCTGGGTAGCTCCTGGTCCTCTGGGTTCTCTAGTGGCATCGACCTTCTCTATGTTGCTGCTCCTCAGGACGGGGCTGGGGCTGAGGGTGCTTCTTCCAGGCACATTCAGAGCAATGAAAATGCTTTGCTGAAGCGAAACTCCAAATCCTCTTGGGTAGCTTGTGAAGGATTCATTTCCTGTACCCACTTCCCCCGTGCCTCGCCGCTCTTCGTAAGGACATTTGCATGAAGCAGTAGGATCTCAGTCTTTTGATGTGCAATTATCATCTGCAGAAATGACTAATCAATTAAGGACAGTCACTACCAGGCTTTCTATTTATTCCTTTCTCATTGAAACCAGAGCAACTGTGCCCCTTTTTCACAGGAAAAGGCTGGTTTTTTCCAGCCATCGCTGCTGAAAACTTCCCAGCGGATCTGAAAATGACATCATGCCCTTCTTGGTCCCTGCTCTTGTCACCAACAGTCCTGAGCTGGTCGGGCTGCTGACAGAGGAGCGAGACCGTGCCGCTAGCTCTGCCACCTCAGTGGGGCCCATGGGAGAGAGGATGTGCTAGGTCACCCTTGGAGAGTGGCTCAGGCAGGTAAAAAGGTGCCCAGAAGTGCAGGAAAGAAGCCTCTTCCTAAAGGAGGGTCTTCATGACCATCATGAGAGGGTGCAGCTAGAGGGAAGCCTGGACTTAAAGTGCAGGTCTGGACTTTCCGCCTGGCGCAGGGGAGTTTGGGTTTGAAGGTTCTTCTGTCACAAAGCATCATCTGTGATTCTCTAGCAAGAGACAGGAGGGCTGGATTGTCTCTCCCAGACACTGCTGGTGACATTGGTGTCTCCTCCTGTCACCGTTTCTCCCCATGATGCTGTCTGCCTCAGTGGTTGTCCCCACTCTGTTCAGGGAGCTAGGGTGGGCAGGGAGCCAGGAGGTATCTCCAGCTGGGGCTGGAGCTGCTGGAGGGGCACAGTGTGGTGATGGGGTTGGTGGGAAGGAGAAAGGAGACTGAGCTGAGGGCTGAGGCTGCCAGGACAAACCAAGTCAGGACACTGTGTGACTCCTGTGCTGCGATGTTGCTGGTCTAGACCAGTGGGTGCATCTCCATGCTGTCCCCATGGCCATGAGTCTTGAGCAGGAGGGGTGGGTTCTGCATCACCGGGGATCCGAGACATCTCTGCACGTGAGCACATGGAACGAGAACACTGACATGAGGGTCCAGGAGTTCCTCAATCTCACCTCCTCCCAACTGGTTCCCACAAAAGGAGAGGAATATTCTCATGACCAGAGAAAATCACCCAGCTCCAGGTCACTTCGTGCTCACAGACAGCCAAACTGAGGGGGCAAAGGAGCTTGAGAGCAATGAGCTGAGACAGAGGGACCATCTAGCTCATAGAAGCAGAATCATCAAGGTTGGAAGAGACCTTCAAGATCATCAAGCCAAACCATTTGCCCTACAGCCCCTGACCACTAAACCATCTCCTGAAGCACCATCTCTACCTGTTTTTTGGACATCTCCATGGACAGTGCCTCCACCCTCTCTCTGGGCAGCCTGTTCCAAGCTCTCCCCACTCCTGGGAAGAAGTTTTCCTAATATCCATTCTGAATCTCCCCATATGTGTAGCCAGATGGCCTTGGATAGGAGATCTGCAGGGACCCTCTGGAGCTCAGTGTGCCAGGCACTGCCACTGCCTGTCTCTGCCACGAGCACCTTGAGGAGCAGAGCAGACGTTCCCACCCCAAACATTGAGTTTCTCACCCTATCTGCTCTGCTTGCTGCTCCCAGAAACTCCGTGTGACCCATACGAGGGGATGTCCCAGCGGATGAGGAGGAGATGGAGCTGAAAGAGAAAGCAGAGCCGTTTTGTAACCGCCGGTCCCCGGGGAGCGATCACACCACACCGGAGAGGTGTCTCCAGAGAGGAGCTGGGGTGACCAAATGAATTGACACCGGGAGATTCTCACCGGAGCTGAAGAGACGAAGTAATTGAAAATAAATGAAGGCAGATGACACCTGCCTGGCAGATCAGATATCTATAGCGTCCCTTTCCTGAAATAGCCGCCTCCGAACAGCTCACGCTGAGGCAAACCCAAGGAGATGCTTGTGTAAAATAGGCCACTCCAGCAGGGACATCAAGGCCCCTCTATTTTTAACTGAAGCTCTCAGAAGGGTTAATTAGATGGTGCATGGCAGTGCCCTCTGCCTGGGGTAGTGGTTGCCCTTGTGTTGTGCCCCAGCCTTCTCGTCCTTGGGAAAACCCTTGGGTCAGTGGGTTGGTAGCATCTACCCAGCTTTGACCACTACTGCAGCCCCATTGTGGTCCCCGGGTGGACACAACATCTCCTCTTGATGGCTGATGATGATGAAGGAGCCCACGCACCCAGAGGAGAGACAGGATGGGGTGCTCCCAGTCCATGGGGCTTTGGGTCATTAGGCTGAGTGGGCAATCATCAACTCCAGGGTCACAGCTCTTGTTGTGCGGAGCCTGGCACTGGTTGTGGAGAGCTGGAAACAAAGGTGAGGAGAAAGGAAAGTCCAAGTGGGACTGGTCTAGGCAGACATGCTGACACAGGGGATTGAACTCCTCAACCAGCAACCAAACCCACCCTCCTGGTCCTTTCCAGTGCTTTCCCGGGTGGGGGTTAGGGACATCTTTCCCTGCAGACACCTGGTAGATGTTCAACACTCTGGGGAGCCAGAAGGTTTGTCAGGATTTGGCTACTTGGGATGGAGCCCAGTGGCCCAGGTAGAAGGTGGGTTGTTGGGTGGTGGCCAACGCTCCATCCTGCACCCCTTGGAGGTCTTGTGTTGGGGCTGTATCTGCAGCACCTTGCTGGGGACTCAGCCAGTGCATGAGGTGGAGAGAAACAAGGTGCCCCCTGGCCCTTCTGGGTGGACCAAGAGGTTTTCACTGGTCTCATCATTACGAGAGAGACCTAGACTTTGCATGCCCAGAGCACCCCGGCTGTGCGAAAGGGACGGGCATGGACAATCCCTTTCTTAGAGCCAGCTGTGCTGTTGGTCTTCCTACTCTACCCCTTGGGGAATCCAAATTTCTAGGGGTTCTCTTGCTCGTTGTCACTAAACGAGTCCCCACCAGGAGCTCTGCTGTCCCAGCCAGACTAAACTCCACGAAAAGAAGGCAAGAAAGAAAGCTGGGAAGAAAAACCCTCCCTCCCCCTCCAGCAAACCATGGCCAACACTCCGCTCTGCCCTTTGGGGTGCAGGGTGCAAGGTCACCGAGACACAGTCCCCCCTCCAGTATTGAAGGGGACTCTTTGGGGCTGACATATGGCAACCGGCTTTCAATAGCCGAGCGGCTGAGAAAGAATTAAGTGGGGGCAGAGAGTGGAACGTACCAGATTGACCTCCTGACATGCAGGGGGGCAGAGGTCACCACAGATAAAGCTGGTGCTGGAATGGGTTGTGCAAAGTCAAAACGAAAGAAGTGGGCATTAAAAATCACCCCTCCACAGCCCCCCCACCCCGGGACTGGGGCTAAAAGCCCCTTGTGGTTTGGAGGGCTGGAGGAGACCGGTTGGACTAGGGAGTAGCTGATGGAGGAGATGTCCTCGGTTGTACTTGGGAAGGAGGATGGAAGTGCCCTAACTGGAGAGGAGGGTGCCTGTGGTGTTGTTGTCTTCCATCTGAATGTCCCTCAGCTCCTCAAGGACAGAAGGACCAACTTCAGAAAGAGAGAAAGTAGAATCACAGACTGGTTTGGGTTGGGATGGACCTGAACAAACGATCATGGATCTGATCCTTGTAGCTCTAACCCCCTGCCACGGGCAGTGACACCTCTCACCACACCAGGATGCCCAGAGCCCCATCCAACCTGGTCTTGAACAGTGATGTGATGGAGCTTCAACTACCTTGGGCAACCTGTTCCAGTGCCTTGATGGTCCAGAGGCAAAAGAGATGGGAGAGGTGGAAGAGTCCAAACAGTCCTGGCAATTCACCTGGTGTCAGAGCTTTTCTCCTCTGCTATGAGCCACCACGTCCAAAGGGCAGAGCAAAGAGAAGGGGCACACATCTGGATTTGTGCTTCTCACCAGCTGTAGCGATAGAGACAACGGCTTTAAGCTAGAAGAGGGGAGATTTAGATTAGACATTAGGAGGGAATTCTTTACAGTGAGGGTGCTGAGGCCCTGGAACAGGTTGCCCAGGGAAGTTGTGGCCGCTGCATCCCTGGAAGTGTCCAAGGCCAGGTTGGATGGGGCTCTGGGCAACCTGGTCTGGTGAGAGATGTCACTACCTATGGCAGGGGGTGGGTGGGTGAGCTCTGAGGTCCCTTCCAACCTGATCCAGTCTGTGATTCTCTGACGGTATGTTCTGGAACTGCAGTACCAGGAGCAGCTGATGCTTTAAAACACTGCCTGCCTTTTTTTTTTCCTCCCTGTGAATTGAGTAGCAGATGGATCCTCACAGAAGGCAGCAGCTCCGTAACTGGCAGCACAACACAACTGGCGGCAGCGAGATCTTCCACCCCTCTCCTCCGCCGCCGAGTGAATAATTCAGCATCCAGCTCTCATTCAGCAGCCGCTGCCGGTGAGCTCTGTGAGGACGGGGTTTATGAACCAACCGGCTGGATGCAGTTTTCCAGCAAACCCCACTGTGCAAACAAACCGCCGCTGAGTGCTGGGGAAGCGCCAGCGCTTGGAGCTGGCTGGCTGCTGCCACGGCCAGCCTGGCTGCCCACATCCTGGGACACCATCTCCGTTGCTTTGGAGCCGCTTCCCGAGCCCGCGAGTGACTTTGCTGGTGAAACGATCACGGTTTCCTATCGGAGAGGGCTGTTCCGTGATGGGATGTTTGTTCCCTGGGAACGCTCCAGCTGCCCGGCTGGCTCTGCTAAAGCCATCGTGGAGAATTGCTGCCTGGTCCCGCGGGACCCGACCAAGACAAACATTTAGGAGCTGTTTTGTTTTGGCTCTGTTTGTCCGCTTCCTCCTCATTCCGGCTTCAGGGTGATCCTGTCAGGAGGTGAGGGTGGCATCTGGTCTCATCGGGCCCCTTCCTTGTCATCAGCCATCAGCAGGAGAAGCTGTAGCCATGCGGGGACCACAGTGGAGCTGCAGCACTGGTCAAAGCCAGGCAGATGCCACTGGCCAGGGACACTCTGCAGCTGAATCGCTGGCTTCGACGTCACCTCTCACACACCAGTTGTTGCCTACAAACCTCTGCTGATCCCAGTAGGGATGAAAGGTCCTACTAGCCACCATCCTCGCTGCAGACAGATGCAGCAGCTCTTTTGAGGTCTCCCAGAGCCTTGCACTTTCCCCGTGCTCATGTAGATGCCCGGTTGGGAAGTGAGATGGCAATGAATCCCGCAGTGGGCAGGTGAGAAGGCTCTGGGTTGCTTGGACAGGTGCCTGGAGCATTAGGCTGGTATTGGAAACACGAGGCTTTTAGGGTAAGTAATTGTGATGTTATTGGGTGTTTGCCTTAAATAGCCACCACCACATCCCTGTAAGCCGGCAGCTGATGCAAAGAAAAGCCAAGGAAGGTGAAGTGTTTCTGCTCCCAATGGTTGTCAGATGGAGATCCGGGGCAGCCACAGCAATGAAAGTCTCTCTGGCTCTTTTCCTGCTCACGGGGATGCGTGTCCCTGCTGCCCTGGAGCCGGGCCAGCTCTGATAGCCCTTTTCCAGCTCTCGATGAGTTCCTGTGTGCTCGCAGATGAATGTGGTATTCTTCTCCTCTTCCTGCCCTAGGTCAGAGCAGGGAAACACTTAAGATGCGGGAGATAGTTGTCCCTTCATCAGATAACTTGTTCTTAGCTGGAGTGGGAAACAGGTCTGTTCAGCTGGGGAACAGGTCCTTGCTCATCCTTGGGGCTGGTTCCACAGCTTCATGGAGCTACTGAAGCCTTCACGGCATTTGGAGATCACCAGTGCTTGATCATTCCAGGAGGCTTCAGGATGAAGCTTTACAAGACCTCTAGTCCCTCAGGCTTTGAAGCATCTGCTCTGCCCTGCTGCCTTCTCCCAGTGATGCGGGATATGCCCCTTCTCCTGAGAAACAGGAGATCATCACAGCAGAACTGCCAGCAAGAGACCCATTTCTCCTCTCCTGTCCCATAAAGCAGCAAAGACCCACATGCTGGGTCTTCTTCATGGACTTGATTGTCACTACAGAAAGACAAAGCTCTGATCTGAGGTCTCCACTGGTTTCTCCCTACAGCCTGGCCAGACCTCACTGGATGGCCAAGCTCAGGAGACCATGGCTGGTAGCTCATCTTGCTCCTCTGATCACTGTTAGGGCTGCTGGCATCTTTGGGAAGGGTCATCCCAGCCGCACGTCAGAGGGTCTGTCCAAAGTGGAGCTCTTGGCTCTCAGTGCTGTGGCACTGAGTGCTGTTTCCCCCCAGTTCCATCCGGGAGAAGCCTTCTGGCACCCTGAGAGCTGGATATGGACACCTGAGGGGCTTGTGACACTGCCTGTTGTGGAGACATCCCAGTCAGAGCAGGAAGGGCTTTGAGATCAGCAAGGATGTCGTGCCAATACGATATCTGTCCCCTCCTGAGCACCTAGGGAAGAACAAGAGCATCCCTAGAGCTGGGAATAGCCCATGGAGCAGGATTAGCTCCGTTTCCCCCTAGGAGCATCCCAAGCATTAGGAGATCTCCCTGACAAACTTCATCCTTTTCTTTTGATCTCACATCCAGGAGCATCTCTTTGCATGACTCCCTCATGCACAGAACTGTAAGCAACACCCTGTCAGCCCTGGAGTTCCTCACTAGCCGTAAGCCACCTCCACACGTACACCCGTGGCCACCAACATCTGACAGCCCTGAGCTCGTAGGAGCTGGGAAAACACCTTCAAACGCCCTGAAATCTGGTGGGAGTGGAGAGCTGCAAAGGGACAGACCTTAAAGATTTGGCTGGAAAGATACCTGAGCTCCCTCTGTGAGGTGGGATGCGTGGGGGAGGCTAGAGGTGGCCCAAGCCAGCAGTGACACTGGGACTGGTTGGTCCCACTGCAAGTTCAGAGGGGTTTGTGCTCTGTGAGTGGGAGAGAGCAGGGTAAGGTTGATGTGAGACCAAGAGATGAAGGGTCCCACTGTGCTTGGTGTGGGGTACAGCTGGGTTGGACCCAGGGGATACCTCCTGCTCACCCCACGAGGGCTCGGCTGCTGTTTGGGGGTCACCCTCAGCATCTGCCCTTCCAGCAGCAACGATGCCTCGAAGGCACCACTGAGCTGCAATTTGGGAACTGACTTTTGCCCATGGTCTCTAAACCTTCCCACTGCTGTTTCTCACCTTCCTCCCCATCAGCCCACCCTCCTCCTCCTCCTCCTTCTCCTTCTCCTCCTGTCGTCCTGGAAACCAGAGGCCAGGAGCTCAGCCTGGGTGACAGCTCCACAACAAAGGGGTCTTTCAGAGACCCCCCCCACATGCCCCTTCCTCCCTGCTCACCCTGCACAATGCTGGTGGTGGCCCGGAGCCCCCAGCGATGCCCAGTGACGGCTGACCTCAGGGGGTCCTGGCTCCTTCCCCTATCACCGCCTCCCCTCTTTGATGTTTTGCAGGTCAGGGGACAGGGTTCACGGGCTCCTCTCAGCTGTGGGGCAAAGGAGGGGGCAAGGACTCATTCTTGTCCCTGTTTCAGGGTGGAGACCGGGTCAGCCATCCTCGAAAGCCCTCGCACACCCTGGTGGGTCCCCAAGTGTCATTCAGCTTGAAGGAAGTTGTCCATCAAAGCTGGGCAGGGGGGCTGTGGGGGTACCTGCGGGCAGTGTGAGGGACACAGGGACTGTTTTGGGGAGCAGAGCAGAGCAAAGCAGGCTTCTGGCTCTGCCACTCTGCTTTGTCCTCCCCAAAGTAAGGGGCACTTTTCCAGGCTCATCGGGGCTGAGCAACTCGCTGGTTCAAGGCTGGAAACAATTCCCATCCCTTGCATTTGCTGGGGCAGAGCACGGGGAGCCAGAAAGCTGTTCCAAGGAAAAGACTTATCCACAGCTAAGGATTACCCTGCCAGATCTTCCTCTTCCCAAACCAGATGAAGATCATGGTTTTGTGACAGAGAAGGTGGGAATCTCAGGGCTCCCTACTCCTACCTGCCTGCTCCATTGCAGTGGTGCAGAAGCTGGGCTCCCCTAACCCTCTCCTTGCAGCACCCTGCGCCACAGCAATGCAGCCCCTGGCCCAGCCAGCTGCCTCCTTCCACGGTCCCATCACTGTGGATCAGACAGAAGGAACAAACTGTTGCTGCTGAGGATGGTGAGACCCTGCCCCTGGCTTCATGCAGAGGTGGGAGGCACCCCATCCCAGGTCAGGTTGGACCTTGGGGCTCTGAGCAACCTGCTCTGGTTGGGGATGCTCCTGCTCACTGCAGGGGGTGGGACTGGATGATTCTGAAAGGTCCCTGCAACCCAAACCACTCTGTGGTTCTGTGACCCTCCCACTGCTCCCGTCAGCAGTGGATGGTGGCAAAACCCAGTGGCTGGTGTGTGGCCTCTGCAGAGGACATCCCCCTGGTCTCATCGTCACCTCTACCCTCTCTTGTTAAGCCCCCAGCTCCATCCTGGAGTGCACAGATGGGTGAGCAAGCATCTTCCCCTTGGGCAGCCGTTTCTGGGAAGCCAGTGACAGAGGAAGGAGCCGTGGTGGCTGCGGGCTGGGAGGGCTCCTGGTATCCACCCTGCTGCTCCTTCCTGCCCGGCTAAGCTCCGCTTTCCTGCAGCTGGGTCCAAACTCTCCTTGGCCTCTGCCTCCTGCCTGTGGTGCCTAAAAATAACATCCCTGGGCAGGTCTGGGGAAGAGCTTCTGGGCTGGAGTTTAACCCTGGAAATAGAATGGGATGGAGAAGAGGCAGTTGGTGCCCTCTGGACCAGCTGTGATGTAGTTGGGCATCTGTGGAGGGAGGGAGGGAGGAGAACAGATCCACCTGCAGTCTGATGATGCCATGTGGGGCCAGCCATGCCCTGCCTCATAGTACCACCTCTCCCTTGGCTCCATCCCTTCACCCCTCAGGTCCATCCAGGATCCTCACAGCTCCCAGGAGATGGGGTACCGAGGCTCGAGGAAACCCACAGTGCCCGTCCATAGCAGGGAGCTTTGTCTGCTGAGCTGCAGCTTGGACCAGGGTGCCCGTTCTTGGACCAGCCTGCCCGTTCTTGGACCAGCATGCCAGTTCTTAGACCAGTGTGCCCATTCTTGGACCAACACACTGGTGGTCCAGGTGGATGGCACAGAGGTCCAGCACATCCCATGTCCTTCCCCTTCGCCTCCCGACGCAGCCCTGATCTTTATATATAGCCCCAGTTTCCTGTTTGTGGGGTGTGTGGGGAGGCTTCTCACTCCCTCTCTCGCTCTTTTCCCTCTTGGCCCAGAGCAGGAGCGAGTCAGTGTCCTGGGAAAAGTAGAACTTGAAAGCAAAGCTGGACTCTTCATTGTCAGGAGGCTCTTTTTAGTTTTTCTTTTAATCGCAGCGTTTCCTCTGGGTCGCTTCCTTTTCATTCGAACGAGGGTTTAAAAATATGTTTCCGCTGACATCACCCCGCTGTCCCTTTTCGGAAGAGATCTGTTACTGGGCTCCATGAACACCCCAGGGCTTTGCATTCCTCCCATGGCCATGAGAAACACGCCTGGAATGAGCAGCTGGGCCAGCCCAGGGCAGCTGTGGCAGGGGGGGGACAGGGAAGGACCAGNCTTTGGGGGGGTGATGGGGGGGTTGGTTGGTGCTGCCCTTTTTTAAGGGGGGGAATTTGGCCCTGTTTGCTACCTGATGGGTGAAGGCAGCTTGAGAAATAGCCCTTCTCTCTTCCCAAGTAGTGGAGGAAGAGGGTGAGAGAGCACTTGTTGTCCTGCTGCTGCTCCTGACTGTGGTCTGGTCTTTGCTGGAGAAACCCCCAGCTGCTCTGATCTAGCCAGCCCTATGCAGGTGCCACAGGGCAAGCAGCTCCTGAGAAGTAATGAGTACATTTTGCCCCCCCCCTATCTCTGTCCAAGATCCATCAACCATCACCACAGGTCTCGGTTGGTCAGGATTGAAGGGTTTGACTCAGGATTGAAGGGTTTGACCTGCAAAGGCTGGTAGGTCACAGGTCCTCTGTCTTCCACAAGTTCTGTGGGGTCAGCACCTTGCTGCCTCACATGGATCAACCCCAGGTCATCCTTCCCACATCTGCAGCCTCACAGGCCTCCCCATGCACACCCATGGTGTCTGTGCTCCTCCACCCATCTACCCTGTGGTGGTAGCCCCTCAATTATCACTCCCATGGAAAGGCTGGAGCAGTTGGCAGCAGGTCAGCAGCTCAGGGGGGTGTGGAGGGACGAACACAAGGGTTGCTTGAAGAACCAAGACCTTTGCTACAACACCCCAGCTGCATCTCCATGGGAGAGAAGCCAGAGCTCTTCCCGCTCCCCCAAAGGAGATGGGGCTGATGCGGCAGCATTTCTCCCCGGGTCGCTGCATACGTGCTGAGAGGTCCCTGGGATCCCGCAGGAAGGGTTGTGGCCAGCAGCCCCAGATATTTACACAGCTGTGACTGGATGCTCTTTGCTTTGTGCTGGGTGGCCCTGAACTTCCAGGGAATATTTGGTGTGTGGAGCAAAGGGTCCGCGGAGCGAAGCCTCGTGCCTGGATGGGGACAGAGGGAAGTAGCTGGTCTCTGCTGGCTGAAGTTGCTGAGAAAGGCTTTTTCCCTGAGCGCTCCCAGCTTTCCCATCCTGATGAAAAGCTCTCAGGAAGTGAGAGGCCAAATGACTATTTTGGAGCTGCTCACTCCAAAGAGGCCACTTTGTGCCAATCAACTTCAGAGGGAGCTTCAAGAGGGGAAGAGCTGGCCTAAGGAAAATGTGGCTGTGGAAAAAACAGGACGTTTCAACTCCTTCCAAAGACCTTTTTAATGAGCAGAGATCTGGAGGAGTAGAACAGCTCCAGTTCAAGGGAGCCATCGTTTTCTGATGGAAGTGCTTTGGCAGGGAAGCTCCCGGCCGGCTCAAGTCGCAGCGAGTCCCCAGGAACAGCCACACTGAGCCTCTTCTTCACAGCCAGCAGTGCGGTGCTTCCCTGGATCTCACTGCTCCACTTCTCCAGGTGTGCTGCACTGGCTGAAAAAGAGGCATCTTGCCCCAGTTTCTTGCCTTCTCCAGATACCTCCCCCAAGAGACTGTCTCCTTGCCCACCTCCATCCCTCCTCCATCCTCCCCACGGGCATGTGTCAGCCTCCTGCTTCCCTCCTTGGTTATTCTCCCCCTCAAACTCCTCAAGCTCTCTGGCCCACCAAACATTTCTGCCATCCCTTGAGCAGCTCTTGTGCTGTCCCCGATGCTCCTGTGGTGTTACAGGGTGCAGGCTGTGGCTCATGTGGTGCCTAAGGGGAGCTCTGCACCCCAAGAGGCATCTCAGCCACTAAATGAATCATAGAATCACAGAATCCTTAGGGATCGGAAGGGATCTCGAAGGATCATCCAGTCCAATCCCCCTGCCACAGCAGGATCACCCAGACCAAGTCACACAGGAACACAGCCAGATGGGTCTGGAACGCCTCCAGAGAAGGAGACTCCACAACCCCCCTGGGCAGCCTGTAAATGAAGTTTGAAGGCACTTGAAGATCTTGAAGTGACCATCTCCCTGTACTGGGCACTGGTGACACTGGCGTCAGGTTTAGGCACCTCAGTTCAGAAGGATATTGAGGTGCTGGAGGGGGTGCAGGAAGGGCAATGGAGTTGATAAATTGTCTAGAAAAGAAGTCTTGTGAGGAGCAGCTGAAGGAGTTGGGGCTGGTTGGCCTGAGGAGGAGGAGGAGGCTGAGGGGAGGCCGTATCACCCTCTACAGCTAGCTGAAGGGACACTGTTGAGAGGTGGGTCCTGGTCTCTTCTCACAGGACATTATTGACAGAACAAGAGGGACCAGAGGAGGTTAGGCTGGATGTTAGGAAGAACTTTTTCACTGAAAGAGTAGCCAGACCTTGGAACAGGCTGCCCAGGGAGGAGGTTGAGTCACCATCCCTGGAGGGGGTTAAGGATCTTTCAGATGTGGTGCTTAGAGATCTGGACCAGCAGTGAATTTGGTAGAGGAGGGATAATAATTGGACTTGATGATCTTACAGATCTTTTCCAAACTAAATGATTCTGTGCTTCTGTGATCTCAGAGTATTTCTTTTGCCCCCTGTTTCATGATCTTGTGTTCCTTTGCTTCTGAAGCCTCCGAAAGCATCTTCAGCCTGGCGCAGCTCTCTGACTCTATGATCCGAGCTCACGTCGTGCTGTGCAAGGCACTGCCGTGCCCTGTAGCAACGAGGAGAGCTCTGCCTTTGATTAACCCTCAGCATCCCTCCTCCCAGCCGGGGCCAGCCCGGTGCTGCCCAGCCGGGGATGACAAATAGGACAACTGCTCCATCTTGTGACTCCAGCAGCAAGTGCAGCAGAGCTGCCGGCGGGGGATCGGGAGCCAACGTCGGGGAGGCTCCCGGGTGGCTGTCTGCATCACTTAGTCCGTCAGAGACTGCGCTGCTCCACCTCCTGCTCAGGATCCAGAGCTTTGGTGGGTAAACTGGATCCAGTTGGTGATCTGTCTCACCACATCATCTTCCCAGGGAGGGTCCCGGAGCACTGGAACAGGTTGCCCAGGGGGGGTTGTGGAGTCTCCTTCTCTGGAGATGTTCCAGCCCCACCTGGCTGTGTTCCTGTGTGACGGTCTGGGTGATCCTGCTGTGGCAGGGGGATTGGACTGGGTGATCTTTCGAGGTCCCTTCTGATCCCTAAGGATTCTATGATCATTGAAAGCACTGAAAAGCCTCTGTAGGACGGGATCTCTGCAAGACTGAGGGTTATAGAATCAGATGGTCATAGGGTTGAAAGGGACCTCCAAAGGGTCATCTAGTCCAACCCCCACTGCAGCAAACAGGGACATCGCTCACTAGACCAGGCTGCCCACAGCCCCATCAAGCCTCTTACTTTACACCAGAAGGGCTTCTCCATAGGAGCACTTGGACACTGACTCTTCCCAGTGCTCCTTTGGGCATCTGGCTGCATCCTCTAAGTGATGTCCCACCAGGCAGTGGTTAGACTCATAGAATCCTAGAATACTTAGGGATCAGAAGGGACCTTGAAAGATGATCAAGTCCAATCCCCCTGCCACAACAGGATCACCTAGACCAAGTCACACAGGAACACAGCCAGGTGGGTCTGGATCGTCTCCAGAGAAGGAGATTCTCCCTCTGGATTTGTTTCCTAGTGATTAGAACCCTCATTTCCTCGGCATCTTCCTGTTTAGCATCTGGATCCCCCCTTGGCTCTCTGGATGCCAGCAGCCTCAGGAGAAGGACTGAGGAGAAGGATGGATGAACAACTGGGCCAACTGGTGTTTTGAGGAGCAGTTTGGACTTGTGTTGAGACAAAGCAACCTGTGGCCAGAGCACATGAGTGGCTGTAGCCCATGTAGCATCCACTGAGATGATGATGTGGACATTAGGACACTATTCTGGACATCAGGAGGAAGTTCTTTGATCTGAGGGTGAGGGATCCCTGGGAACAGGCTGCCTAGAGAGGTGGTGGAGGCCCTATCTCTAGAAACACTCAAGCTCAGGCTGGATGGGGCTCTGAGCAATCAGTTCTAGCGAATGCTGGCCCTGTTTGCTGCAAGGGGTCAGACTAGATGACCTTTGGAGCTCCCTTCCAACCCAATACAGCCTGTGATTGTATGATAAGCCAGGAATACCCCAGTACAGGCAGCAGCATCTCCCTTTAAGGCTTCCCTGCTCCTGATGACATGCAAGAGGCACCTATTTGGCACCGACTGCATCCATCCAGCTCCAGCTCGGACATGGGAACGATCTTGACCGACAATGAGCCTCCTTTGTGCTGCTTTAGGGCTGCTCGTTAATGGGAAAGCAGGGGGCTGAAAGATGCCCAAGAGCTCTGTGGGAGACCCAGCGGCAACGTGTGGTGCTATAGATCCTGCAGTTCCCCCTCCGATCATAAAAACAAAAATTAAATCCATTTACGAGAAAAGCCACTCCTGGTAATTGATGGCCCTGGGCTCCGCAGCAGCCGGTGAGGAGCTCAGGGCTGCAGCACAGGGGGGATGTTCCTCTCTCCACCTTTCCTCCTTTGTCTAGTAGGGAAAGGGCTTGCTGTTCGGATCAGCCCCCAAATCCCGGTCGCTCACGTTATTGAAAGGAGACCTTCCTGCTGAAGTAAAGTGTTGGAGCTGGGATGGTTGCATCTTGCTGCAAGGACTCTGCTTGTGCTGATGCTGGGGAGAAACCCCAAATCTGCTTCTGATGGCTGTGTGAAACCTCACTTCAAGCTGCCAGGATGCTCTGCTGGTGGCTCAGGTTGGGAGAACCATCTAGAGAGAGCTGGGCAGAGAGAAATGGAATGAGGGACAACAAGGGTCAGGGGGAGTCTGGCATCTGGGCAAGAACAACCCCAGGGACCAGGAGAGGGTGGGGACTGACCTGTTGGAGAGCAGTGCAGGAGAAAGGGATCCGGGGGTCCTAGTGGCCAGCAGGATGACTCTGAGCCAGCACTGTGCTCTTGTGGCCAGGAGGGCCAACAGCATCCTCGAGGGGATCAGAAGGGGGATGGGTAGCAGATGGAGGGAGGTTCTTCTCCCCCTCTGCACTGCACTGGTGAGACCGCATCTGGAGGACTGTGTCCAGTTCTGGGCCCCTCAGTTCCAGAAGGACACAGAGCTGCTGGAGGGTGTCCAGTGTAGAGCAACCAAGATGATGAAGGGAGTAGAGCACCTCCCTTATGAGGAAAGGCTGAGGGAGCTGGGTCTCCTGAGCTTGGAGAAGAGGAGGCTGAAGGGGGACCTCATTCCTGTCTCTAAATCTGTGAGGGGTGGGTGTCAGGAGGATGGAGCCAGGCTCTTCTCAGTATCATCTGGTGATAGAAAAAGGGGTGCTGAGTGCCAGCTGGAACTGGCACTCCCATCCCTAAGAATTCTGCTGCTGGTTCACTGCTGGGTCTCCAGTCTGTGAGCAGGGACACCTCTGGAAACGCAGATATTAAGGAAAACATCTTTGCTCTGCCCAGCTGTGAGCCCAGCACTCAGCCAGGAGCTCTTCTGGGAAACCTGATTCTGCTTTCTGATGGCATTCGGAGTATTTACCCAGTGCAAGGGTAGGGGGAAGTGGCACACAGGACCACCAGGACCTTTCACCGAGGCATAGGACAGCGTTTCTCTCAGTTCCACAGATGAGGCAGCAGTCTGGGCTGTGGGACATCTGGGCTCAGGCTTTTATTTTATCAAGGAATTGCAGTTAATGTGTTGTGTCCTGGGAAGTGTCGCTGCCTGCTGGACCATGTGCCAAAGCTGTCACCCCTGGCACTGATGGGGTGTCTCGTGGGAGAGGCAGCAGAGCAGCAACCCGAGGGATGTCATGCTGCGAACCTCATGCATCACGGTCTGGGATGTCAACACACTCATTGAGATAAATGGGGAGGTGGCCCCAGGAGAACTGGGGAGTCACTTCCACTTAGCAGCTTGCAGGAGCCTGAGACGGGTCAGCAGGAGACAAATCGCTCCATGGTGGTCAGCCTCTCCTGGAAGGGGGAACATGTCCCACCCCAAAACCTGGCTGTGCAGGCAGGAAGGGACTAGAGATGTCCACAAGCTGAAGCAACCCCATGGGGCTGGGCCAGAGGAGTCAGGAGCGTGAGGATGGGATGTGTCCTGGACAGGAGGTTGCACATGCAACCTGTGACATCTTCAGAGCAGTTTGCTGAAGGCATGGCACGCAGAGGATGCTCGGCTCCTGGGAGACCCTCCTTGCGTGCCCTCTGGACACTCCATGGAGCTCTTGGGCTTCAGGATGTGGGCAGTATCTGAAGTTTTAATGCATCAGCATACAATTCAAGGTGGACCAGGGCATGATGATGGGCAGGGTGGAAGGGCCAGGTGCTCCAAGAGGGTGACACTGGGTATAATTTCTCAGCTAGATGAGTGTGCAGGGAGGGAGAGAGCATATCAAGGCATAAAGGGAATGAAACAAAGCTGAATGCTCAGGGAAACATCTTGAATCTTGACAGGGAGATATGTCAGACCATGGAAGATTTCCCAGGGAAGCCTTGGAGATCCCATGTGGGGCACTGGAAAGCAGAGCAGAGAAAGATACTCTGGTCATGGTGAGACATCCAGCACACCGAGGTGGTCCTGTCCAGGCTCGGGCACTCCTGGTTGCCTCCAGCTGAGAACCAGATTTCTCTTCAAGGAATTTTCTTACTGGTTTTGAGCAGCTCCTTTCATCCTCAGACCCAGCTCAGAGACTCTCCACTTCACAGAGAAACTCATGACCTCAAGAGCTGCCCATCCTCCCAGGAGGTGGTTTCTTGAACAGGAAGGAGAAAAGTCCATCCTGGTGGAGGATCCCTGGGGTAAAGGAGATGCCACCTCCCCAATGGATCCTTGTGGACCCTGCTGATGCGCTGGCCAGGGCTGCGTTGAAGGCCTCCATCTCTCAGCGCCTCCTTTGATTCCACTAATTGGCCGGCGAGCTGCAGGGAGACCCAAGTGCCGTGTTAAAAGGACGAGATGAAATAAGAGCACAGAATAAATCATGAGCCAATTTCCAGCATTTTCTTGGCTGAGATGGAATGGCTAATCATTTTGATGGCAGAATTAACATAATTACTCTACCCACCGGCCCAGACCAGGCTAAGCAGGGAGAAAAACAGGCTGCCGTTTCAAAGGGAGATATTTATGGAAGTGATTGAGGGAGTCGAGGGACTCGGAGCTGGGAAGAGACTGGTTTGGTCATGGGGAGCCACGAGTGCTCCGTTGGACCTGTTCTGTCCAGCTGCTGCTTCCTCAGGAGCTGGATGTCCCGTGCAACGTTCCCACCTTTGGATCATGAGATTCCGTGAGTGATGGATGGAACCAGAGGGAATCTGAATTTAAAAACGAGGAGAAGGAGGTTGGCAGTGCTGTGGTACGTGGGTTGGTGCAGGAAGACCCTGTAAGCTCCTTTTCTCACACCCTGAAACCTCAAAGGAAACAAGCCCAGAAATCTTCCGTGATGGCCCTAGTCTCGCGGGCTCCTTCGCACCTCCAGCTCCTGCTTCAGCATCGTTCATCTTGAATTTACTGCCTGCAGGAGCTGTTCTTCTCTTTTCTCATAGAATCCTTACGGATCAGAAGTGACCAAGTCACAGAGGAACACAGCCAGGTGGGTCTGGAGAATGTCTCCAGAGAAGGAGACTCCACAACACCCCTGGGCAGCCCCTTCCAGTGCTCTGGGACCCTCCCTGGGAAGAAGTTCCTTGTCACACTCCTGTTTTCCTACTCTTCTATGCTCCCATGGTGGAGCCCACACAGCCCATAAGACAATTACCATGACTTCTGGCAGGAGTCATGATGAATCCTCTGTAGGACTTGGGCCTGAGTTGGGAGGGTTCGTATTGCAGCTTTGTAAGATCAGTGGCTGAGAGTTGACTGCAATTAATCAGAGTCACTGAATTATTGAGGCTGGGAAAGCCCTCTGAGCTCATCCAGCCCAGGATCTGACGTCACCACAGCAGCCAGACCAGGGCACTAAGGGCCACAGCCAGGCTGTCCTTCAACACCTTCAGGAATGGGGACTCCCCCACTGCCCTGGGCAGTCCAGTCCAGGCTCTGAGCACCCTTTCCATGAGGAAGGGCTTCCTAACACCCAACCTAACCCTCCCCTGGTGCAGCTTCAGGCCCTGCCCTCTCATCCTACAATCCCATACTACTTCTCCTGGGTCCACCTCCCTTTCCAAGCAGGGAAGTCAAGACATTGTGATGGTTTCAAGCCTTTCTGCAGCTTCTTTCCTGGCTTTGTGCCAAAGGCTAGTGCAGGTCATGGAGACTCTTAGCTGTCATTGAGGTTTTGGGTTGAAGATTGGACTTGATGATCTTAGAAGTCCTTTCCAACTCTAGTGATCGTGTGGTTCTGTGAAGGTGATGAAGCTGTAGTCAACTTGGCCTCTCAACTTTATAGCCCAAGTGCAGAACTTAGGGCTGAAAATGTCCCTCCTGCCTTAGGAGCTTTTGAGGGCTCTAGGACAGCTCCCAAGATGCTGAGAATTGGTCCAGTCGAGCCATGAAGCCCTCCCCAGCTCTGCTGTTCTCTGCCCCTGCTCTATGGTTTGAAAGAAATTCTCTTATTGCTGGGGGAAAGAAAAGTCACCCGATCACCAGAGCAGGAACCTTTTAATGACGACGTGAGTGAGCGCAGCAGCACAGCCTGCAGCCACCCGGGTTTCCTAGGGGGTTATCGATTGTACGACAACACCCGCACGTTGTGTTAACATCGCTCCTAAGGAGGACAATCCTTGTTTACTTGTTTTGTTAACATTGGGAGGCTCCAGAGCCTTCCCACACACATTCATTTGCATGTTTCTTCCAATGAAAAGTTATAAAATATTCATCTCCTCCAAGCCAGGGGGGAAAGCAGGAGGCCTTGGGCTGCTCTTTGGATGGAGAGGATGGGTGAGCTGTGTGTTCTCCAGCAGAAGAACAAGGGAGGAAGGAGGGTGGAAGGTGCACACACGTGTTTGAGCCTGGTCACGCTGCAGGTGATGGCATTGAGGACCTGTTCAGCATCCCCTGATGTCTCACCCTCTGCTCTCCATGCAAGGAGGTGATGCTCTTCACCTCAAGTTGCACCTCAAGGAAGGAAACACCTGAACGCAGATCCTTGGTGCCTTTCTGGTCCCTACTGTTTCCTCCTCCTTCTCCCATTCTGCTTCTCACGCTGAATGACCCTGTTTTACATCCCAGCAGCCAGGCATCACCTCCTGACTTCACCCACCACCCACAAGTACCATCAGGAAGCTCCGCAGGGCTCTGTGAGCTCAGCATCACTCTGGCCATGTTGCCCACCTGCTTTTATCTCCTTGGCGAGGAGCAGAAGCACCCTAGCCTCCAGGAGCTGAAGTCATGGGCTAATCAGGATGTATAGCCAGCCACCGAGGCCATGTATATTTAATGAGCCCTGCTAAAGGATTTTTAGAAGTGCTCTCCCCACGGACACGACAATGACTTCTTTGTTTATCATTTCTTTCCCCCCTTTCCTGTTGCAGCTAATCACCAACTCTCTGCTCCTTAATGGCACCTTCGGGGAGCTCTGGGGATGACTTATTTGTTTATTTATTTATTTACTTGCTCCACACCCGAGAAAAGTGCCCTCTATCCCTGCCACCGTCACGGTGGGGGTCTGTGGTGGCTCCAGGTTGTGGTGGGATGACAGGAGTAGGCGCTGGATCCATCCCCTCCCTGAAGAAAGTCTGAAGTGATGAGTGGAGAGAGGAAGAGAAGGAGAGAGCGCTGGCATGGGCAAACAGGCTCCTTCTTTGGGGCACTTGGGCTGGGAGGGGAGAGCTGGGAACATCTGCCTGGTGATGGCCCCAGAACTTGGGTAGATGTTTGGTGCCGATAAGTGATGCCTGCAAGGTGGCACTGTGAGTGCTGGCAGGGCAGAGCTGGTCCATCAGGCTCTTCTCTCCTTGCCCAGCAGTTGGGTTACCCAACTCCTGCTCTAACTCCCTCTCCTCTGAGGTTTGGGGTCTCTCCCCTAGGTCTTGGGCACCTCGTGCCTCCCGGAGCTGAAGGCAGCAAAGCCCTGTCCAGTCTCACAGGCAGCAGCTCCAGGAAATTCACCCTCATTGAACATCGTGAGGGTCAGACTCTCGACAGCTCTTCCCAGGGCCTTTCTCCTAATTCAGAGCTTTGCCATGAGAGGAAGGAGCAGCTGGCCCAAGGGGACCCCGAGGGAGGAGCGAGTGGCTCCTGATGGTGATGTTAATGTAATGCCAGCGCGTCCTGCTTCGCTCAGCCGGGCTCTCGCTGATGTGACCTACTTTGCCAGAGCCAGACTCGTGCACTTAGCACGAGCGTGAGCATGGCAGCACACATCTTTCTCTCTTGTGGAACATCCCTCCAGCCCAGGGAACCATGCTCTGACCAGCACCTTAGTGCCATCCACTTGGCTTGTGGTCTGCGTTATACCCATGGCATAAACCCAAGGGTACGTCTCATAGAGTCATAGAATGGCCCAGGCTGGAAGGGACCTCCCAAGGTCATCTAGTCCAACCCCTCGGGGCATCCTCAACTAGATCAGGTTGCTCAGTGCCCTGCCAAGCCTCATCATGATTATCTCCAGGGATGGGGCCTCAACTCCCCCCCCGGGCAACCTGTTGCCGTGTTCAGCCACCCTCATGGGGGACCATCGCCCTCATACATTCAAGCAGGGTAGGAAGCTGCTGGCCACAGAATCATAGGAGTGTTTGGGTTGCAGAGCACGGTGACCTGAGGAGGAAGAAGAGAAGCTCTCTAGCACTTGGGAGTCAAGAGAATTGAGTCATCTAACAGTTACCTCCTCACAAGTGACTGGTGACAGAACAAGAGGGAACAGCCTCAAGCTGCACCAGGGGGAGTTTAGGAAGTGTTTTGCCACTGGAAAGGTTCTCAGGCGCTGGAGCTGACTGTCCAGGGAGGGGATTGAGTCACCATCCCTGGATGCGTTCAGAATCCACATCTATGTGGTGTTGGGGAGCATGATTTAGTGGTGGGGCTAAGAGTGGACACAGCAGAGTGGATGGTTGGACTGATGACCTTAAAGGTCTTCTCTCAACTAAGTGATTCTATGATCTCAGAGCATTTCTGGCTTCTTGGGTTTGTGTTCCTCTGCTTCTTCTCAGGTCTCCAACAGCATCTCCAGCCTGGTACAACCCTGAACACTGCAAATTGGACTTGGAAGTTGGATCTGGGAGAGAGTTTGCTCTTTTTCTTCTTTAAATGTAGAAGAGTTTTTGAAGATGGATGACAGAAAGCTCTGCCTGCTTTCAGAGGGAAGTGTTGCATCTTTAATTCTGTGAGGAAGGGAAAGAGAGCCAAGAGCTGAAACTTGCTGATGCAGGTTCCCAGGCTTCTGCCAGTGACACAGTGCCCCAGTGTCACTCAAAATCCTCCTTCCTGCAAGGTCACAGGTGCCAATTTGCTCAGGAAGGCTGGAGGGGTCTGGACCTCCCTCTGGCCCCTGCCAGAGCTGCCCAGCTCATGCCATCTCCCCCGGTCTCATGTAATGGGATGCAATTAGAGGAGATCTGAGCTGGCTCCAGCCCCGTGCTCTTCCCAGCTGAGGTTCCTTCACATCAGGGCCGCTCAGGCTGCTGAGTGGCAGCGAAGTCTCCTTCCTCCTGCCTTCATTTGCACTCAGTTGTGCTGCTGGCTCTTCCTCGTGGTGAGCTGTCAGGAAGGAGCCAGCTGAGCTGATGAAGGGCTCTCCAGAGCCCAAGGATTTTGCCTCCCTAGCCTTTTCAGCAGGAAACCAGCTGGATCTTCTCTGGGAGTGCTCCCATATCTCTGTGGGTAGAAACTGGTTTTCGAGCCTCTCTAACTGGAAAGGAACCCCCCCTTCCCCAGTGCTGCTGTGAGAGGTGTCACTAGGCAGCCAGTTACTCCTCCCAGATGTCCTGCTCCTTCCCAGTGCACTGTCCTTTGACTGTGCATCCCTGTTACCCCATCTTTTACCACTCCTGACCTTTCACCGACCCTCCACATCTGTCTCTGCCCCCAAACTTGGCCCTGACCAGGGACTGCTGCCCACAGAAGCCATGAACTGTTGGCCCAGGGACCTGCCACACTTCCCCCAGGAGCTCAGGCATGGTCTTCAGTCCTCGGGTTAGCTTGTGGACCCCCATCCTGCCTTCCCCTAGCCCCAGCTTTGGAGAGCTGAGGTGATCCAGCTGCCTGGAGGACACATATGTATGTGAGAGCTTCTTGTGCTGGGGTCAAGACCGAGGTCATGGAGGCAGATGCCACAGCACAGCCTGGATCTTGCTCATCTCAATCCCATTGTCTGTGGCAGCTGCCTCATCCAGTCTGATTTCTGGGCTCTTAGTGCTTGAGCCATGGATCAACCTCCCCCATGGGTAGGGGTGAGCACCCATGCCACTTGGGACCCAGTGGCAGTGAAACAGAGGGCTTCCCAGTGAGGGTCCCGGAGCACTGGAAGGGGCTGCCCAGGGGGGTTGTGGAGTCTCCTCTGGAGACGTTCCAGACCCTCCTGGCTGTGTTCCTGTGCGACTTGGTCTGGGTGATCCTGCTGTGGCAGGGGGATTGGACTGGATGATCTTTCGAGGTCCCTTCTGACCCCTGATGATTCTATGATTCTCTGACTCTTTACAGTAACCCCACTCTCCTCCTGTACTCCCAGACCACTGCATCCTGCACAGAATAAAAGCCAAAGAAGCATCCAAACCCCATCTTCAGCTTTTACCCCAAAACCTGCTTTTCCAACCCAAGGAAAGTGGAGAACCCAAGCCCTGACTCCCAGGAACTCTTGCTCTGAGCTCCTGTGCCGCGCAGGGAAAGTTCTGCAGCAGTGCTAATGGCAGAGAGAAAAGCCATTAAAGGAGGAAGAGTTGAGGTTACAATATTGTGCTGAAAAGTTTATTGCTGCCTGTAGAGACATCAGGTCTGTACTTCCAGGATTACTCAGTGCTTAATGCCGAGCGCCTGCACATTAGTTTTGCCGGGAAGCCCATTTGGGGTTCTTCCAAAACGGAAAAATTAAAGGGCTTCCCTAATAAAAGTGCTTTCCAAAACAGAAAAGGAATAATAAAGAGTCACATCCAACCCTGGGACCCCGAATCCAGGCAGCAAAGGTGGGAGAAAGGTGGCGGCGGCAGCGTGGGAAGGGGCTGTCCTGCTTGCTGGGCCAGTGGTGGTGGTGGGAAGTGACATCTGTTTCTTCCACCCTTAGGGTCTCCTGAGACTCAGAAGGATGGGGTGTGAATTTACACCAGGATTTGGGTGCCCAGCAGGGAGATTTCTTGGGGAGTGACATCTGTGTCTCCCACCCTTAGGGTCTCCTGAGACTCAGAAGGATGGAGGGTGAATTTGCACCAGGATTTGGGTGCCCAGCAGGTAGATTTCTTGGGGAGTGACATCCCTATCTTCCACCCTTAGGGTTTCCTTAGACTCAGAAGGATGGGGTGTGGATTTACACCAGGATTTGGGTGCCCAGCAGGGAGATTTCTTGGGGAGTGACATCTGTTTCTCCCACCCTTAGGGTCTCCTGAGAAGGATGGGGTGTGAACTTACACCAAGATCTGGGTGCCCAGCAGTTAGATTTCTTGGGGGGTTCTCCTGATTCTCCTGACAAACAGAAATCTCATTGACAAAGTTGAGAATGAGAAGTCACATCTCCCACATCCTGGCTCTTGGGACACTTTTCCCAGCATTTAGCCTAGAACTGGGAACACAACCAGTGCCTGAAATAGCTGCAGACTGGGCGGTGTAGCAGCAATGATTTGGGGAAGCAGAGGTATTTCAGCCCGAAGGAGGGGGGGGGGTGGTTCAGCTCGTTCCTCGCTCCCCTTTCTGGCACCTCACTCCTATCTGAAATCAATGAGAGAAAGGTGCCAAGATACAAGTTAGACTCTGTGTCTCTCTGCGACTAGTAGATACTATAACTTCATGTGGGCACTGCCTGGAAACCGAGTGGGGCACAGACCAGCATCTTTATGCTGCTCTCACTAGGTCCTTGAACTGCCTGGGTCGATAGAAAACCTCCTGGTGGAGGTCAGGGATGGCTCTTCCTTCTTCCTTCATCCCCCTTCAGGGATGCTCTTGCCTTCTCCAGGAGTGATGGGGTGGGGAAGTGCAGGACCTGGTTGGTTGGTTGGTGGGTGGGTGGCACCTGCTGGGTGCTGGCACCTGTTGGCTTTAGCTGTTGGGTGGGGAGGAGAACCATCTCCCAGCTGAGAGCTGCACCAAGCTGGTGTGGTATCACTGCAGTTGAGCTGATGCTCTTAAGATAGAAGCTCAAGGCTGTTGATTTGCAGTCAGGTAACAAGAAATCCAGAGAATTCTCTCACTTGGTCCCTGTTTCATTCAGCATGTTGGTTTTTCCTCTCCAAAGAGACCCCATTGCTCCTGCTTCTGCTCCAATCCCTCTCCAGTAGTCAATGCCAAGAAGAAGAGGATCTGCACACGCTCTGCCTTTCCAGAGCTGCCACAACCTTGTTCCTCTCTCTCTTCTTGGGGAAGAGAACCCAGTGCCATGCAGGCTCATGGCTGGAACGTGCTTTGGCCTCACACATGGCCCAGGTGACCCGCCTCGGGCTCGTTGCACAGGTTGGGTTCCCCTTGCAGAGGGTGTCTGTCTCCCATGATATTCTCACTCCTTGGTGATGTCTCCCCTATTCCACCTGGCTCTGGATCTCTCCATGAGCTGCATTCAGCATCTTTAGATGAATTTAGAAGAGAAATAAGCCTGCTGTGCCTGAAGTTAATAGAAAAGTGGTGGCTGCAGAAGATGAGGGGTTAGACTGTGGGTTATGGGGGAGCAACGAAACTTGGGGAGAGGGGAGAAAGCCCAGCTTCTGTGAATGCCCTTAGGTCTCTTTGGAAAGCCAGAAGGTCCAAGAGTCTCTCCTCTGAGTCTGGGTGCTCTGCCCATCTGAGTCTCCCTCTTTAATCCCCGAGGTTACATTATTCTCCATTTACAAAACTCCCTGGGAAAGCTGGCACCTCACACTCCTCCTGGCGCAGCTTTGGCACCCAGATCCATCTGCACAGGGGCACTGCCAGCTTCCCTCCTCACCACAAACCCCTTCTGTGCTCTCCTGGAGGGGGGGGAGGGCAGCTCCCTTCACTCTCCGAGCCTCTGGAGCAGTGGGTTCATTAGTGCCCATTAGACAGGTCTGCTGCATAGCTCACAGCCTGAGACAAGGACTTGTGAACTCTGGGGAACACAGGCTGTGCTCTCCACTCCTCCTCCTCTGCAGCTACTTCCCTATGCCTCAGTTTCCCCAACTCAGAAGGTGTCTAAATGCTGTGCTCCTGGCTGCTGGCTAAACCCAGGACACCTTGTCCTGTCCCCCAAGGACAGTCACCTCTCTCCTTGCAGGAGCACCTTGGATGTTCAAGTGTGTTGATGCATCTCCTCTCTGCCACTGCCTTTCCTTTCTTTCTGGATCCTTTATGTGTTGAGGAATTAACTCCCCTCTACCCATGGTCTCAACTCCATCCTTGCTCTCCTCCTCTCTGAACCAGGTGGCACTGGAATAGAGCAGGGACTGTGTCTGTTGGCAGCTTGTAGCCCTCCAGGAGCTGTCATGGCTATAAATTCCACAGGGGAAGATAATGCTGTCTTTCACAACTCTTGCCTCAGCTCTGCCTTCCTCATGATCCCTCGAGCTGGTCCCCTGCTTAGCCTGATGCAAATGAGCTTCTGGCATTGACACAGAACCTGAGATCCAGGAGACCAGGCTGAAGGATCTGGCACAGCCCTTGAATGCTGGATGGCTTACTGGCCCCTGTAACAGTCAGAGCATCACCCTGAGAGGATGAGGCAGGCCCTGGGCTCGTCTTTCCTAGTGTTTCTCCATCCTTTTACTCTAAAAACTCCCTTACTATTGGGGAAGATGGTCCATTGCTTCTCTACCAGCTCCCTTCTGCAGGCTGCCAAGGCTGGGTGTCTCCCACCTATTCACCCACCCGTCTCCAAGCCTCTTGCATTCAGCATCACTGTGGGACAAGTTCCTGGTGGACTCGTGGAGATCAGCTTCTCGAACCAGCTCTTTGAGCCTGCAGACCGAGGGATGATGATACAGAAGTCACGCACATGAGGAGCATCCAGCTAACCAGAGCTGCTCTGTCAAACCAGGAGTCTCCTCTCTCCATCCGAACACCTACTCCTGCTGAACAGCCACCCGCTGCTGCTGTCCCCTCCGACTCCGGTGTTTTATTTAGGGCTGATCCATTTCTCTTTTAATTCAGATCAATGTGGGTTAATTGAGAGCAGCTTATTTTTACTTCTGCTGGCATCTGCCTGCCAGGATCAATACCAGTCATTTCCACTTAAACCATCATACCTTTACTGGAACTACCGGAGCGCCCGGCTCTCCACGCAGCAGCGGGTCACCCGCTGAGCCCCGTGTTCCTAGTGTTGTAGTTGACCCTGGGCTCTGATGGAGCTGGCTGCAGGGGCATCCTCCCTGCTACTGCTGGGAGGAAGTGGAGACGAGCTCAGCACCAAGCAGGGAGATCTATTGCAGCATGAAACGTTTGCTGGCTAAAAATACCCTGCGAGGGGCAACCGGTCGTTGATCAATCCTGCTCTAATGGGGCCGCAGAGATCCCTCTGGCTACCGTTGCCACTAGATGGGGCGATGCATCAGCTGCTGCCATGGACTGAGCGGCTGCTTCACCCTTCTCTGGCCCAAAGGCACCCAAGGGGTGGCTTTGCTCAGCTCAGGAGAATAAGGAGAGCTGTGTTCCTGCACCCACGGGTCGTGTGGTGCCTCTGGGAAGTGTTGGGTGGGATGACACGGGGTCTTGGCACCTAATAACTCTGTCATAGTTGCAGGAGGATTGAGCCTCGAGTCAGACCAAGGGCTTCAGTGGTGAACACCCATAGGTGAAAGAGAGACACCCTCTGCCTCCTGAGTTGGGCACCTCGGTGGGTGATACAAGTGATGGGACACGAGGAAATGACCTCAGGTTGTCCCAGGGGAAGACGAGGTTGGCCATGAAGAAAAACCTCCCCAGAAAGGGTCCTCAGGCCCTGGAACAGGCTGCCCAGGGAGGGG
>VZRI01005937.1:85047-96329 GCA_013397515.1 Upupa epops
GGGATTGGACTGGATGATCTTTCGAGGTCCCTTCTGATCCCTGATGACTCTATGCTTCTCTGGACATGCTTGAACTGTGACAAGCTGTTTCAGCTCCTACAAACCCATCTAGTCACTGGGAAAAGTTGAAAAGAAGATGATGACCTCCAAATCCACCTGATGAACTCCACGGCGGTCCCTGAGGATTTATGTTTAAGCCTTTTTTTTCCCCCATGCACTTCTAAAAATTCTTTTCTTATTCTGTTTAGAAACTTCAATAAAAAAAAAGCTCCAAACCCTCCAGTTCTCCTAAGGAACAGAGATCTGACTCCAGTTCAGAGAGAGAACGCCTGTGAGATATTTTTGGCTGATGGGTGTAATGAGCACCAGAGCAACGAGAACCGCTGGTGTCGAGAGCTTTCCTCTGCTCTGGTTGCAGGTTGCAGTGAATAATCCGATATTAGAAAGACCAGATAGTTTTTGCTGACATTCCTCAGGTGATTAAAACCTCAAACACAGAAGAAAATCAAAGGGAAGCGAGGAAATAAAAAAGACCTGGGCTCAGGGTAGGGAAAAATAAGGGTTTAAGCTCTTGGTTTTCCAGCAAAGGAATTTTGTAGGGAGTTGGAGTGTTTCCTGTTTAATCACAAGGGTCATCCTGTGCCAGAGAAAACCATAGTGGAAAATGTTTGCCTTCCCACAACCAGCTTTTCTTTGGGGGGTTCAGGTTGGAAATAATCATCCTCACAGAGGGAGGACTGAGGATATTTGTCTGGGTCCCTAATGCCAAGAGCCAGATCCACTCCTGGCTGAGAGGTTTCAGAGCCAGATCCATTCCTTGAGGGCTGCAGAAGGGAGCCTGGTGTCTGTGGGGTTGTTAATTCCTCCTCATTAGGTGGCAGGAGGACGCAGACAGGGATGCCCTCATCTGCTGGTGATGCTCTGGTACACAAAATGCCCTGGGTTGCCCCACATGGACCAGGGCAAAGGTGCTCTGACTCAAACCCGCCAGCCTTGCTCCCATTTATTTGGCATCCTGCTGTGTGCGATGCTTCACCTCCCTCCACCTTGGCCCCCTCCTCCTCCTCCCAGGGGCTGTGCAAGCCCTAGCTCCTCCGAGGGGTAATTGAAGCAGCACGTAGAGCATATGGCCAGGCAGGGATCCCTGCTGGTGCACCAGCTGTGAACTGGGTGCTGGGAGAGAGCAGGCGAGAGGCTCCAGGCTCCCTGTCTGCCTGCCTGAGCGGTTATTCAAAGGGCACCTTGTAATGGGGTCTGTCTTTTGGGGTCTCACTGGTTGGTAGAGGGGGAGTGGGTTGTTGTCAAGGTTTCATCCTGGCCATCCCTGTCTTGTCCAGGATAGAGACCAAATCTTTCCCCACTTGCCCCCAAACCAGTTTGTCCCTGGTGCCTCTTTCTGCTCCACTCAGGACTACTTTTGAAGAGGGGACTCACCATCCCTTCTGCTCCCAGGGCTCCCACAGCCTTCCATAGATTTGGAATGAAGCCACTGGCAATGGCTTCATCATCCTGGTCAGGTCTGGCTGAGGATGAATTTGGAGCATCTCCCTCTGGGCTTAAGGACAATGTCCCAGTCACCCATCCTGGGCTCTCAGCTGCCTACCATGTAGGGGAGGGGGCAGGGGGAGACTCATTCCTGAAAGGAAAGGGGCTTCATTTGGACCAATTATTCTCAAACTGAGGAGGGGGAAAGCCGTCATTTTGGCATTTCCTCCTCTCTTTCCTCCCCTCCTCTCCCATTTGGTGCGTGAGTGTGTGCTCAACACCCTGGCAATGGCTGACTATCACACAAGTGCCCTGTCAGGAGAGATATTCCATAAACACTTGACACCCAAGCTCAGGAATACATGGCCCGTGGCAAACATGAATTATTCAAATGGAAATCAAGATAATTTTGCTTCTAACTCAGAAAACCAAGACTCTCTCTTTCCTTCCTTATTTTTCCTCTCTTCCTCTTCTTCTTGTTCTTTCTTTTCCCCCTATCATTTCTCTCTTGTTCTTCCCTTTCCCCCCTTTTCTCTCTTGCTGGAAGTGCCAACTGCAGTCACTTTTAGAGAACCCCCTTCGTTACTGAATAGACCCGGGTGAGGAGCAGAAGGAATCTCCTTCATACAAGGAGATGGTCAGGGTGCAGCTGCTATGCCCCTGGGGCTGGGGCTGGTGAGCAGGGGCACCTCTGTGCCCAGCTGCTGTGGATGTTGGGTCATCCAGCCACAGACTCACCTCCCCGTCAAACACAGCCTGTCTGGGAGAACAGGACATCATGCCAGGCCTTCGGGACCCCCTCCCTGCTTGACCAAGTCTTGCCTCTGGTCAAGCAAATCACCTGCAGGCTGGGGCACTTGGTCAGAATGGAGTGGGCTTATGGCATGAGGGGTTTGGGGTGCTGGGGTAACATGGGCAGAGCTGCTCTAGAAGGACCTGGCATGGACTCATGAGACCAGGGATCAAGAGAAAGCTGAAGAGATGAGAGAATGCAGAAGAACGAGACCACAATGTAGAAAGGGTCATGATGCCCAAGGCTGGAGGAAGGGAAGGGACCTCTATTTCTTATGATGTTCCTTTCTCACTTCACACAACTGTGGTGTCAAGCTGAGCAGTGCCAGGTGGTACCTGGTATACATGGCAGCTCTTCTCCAGCCTGGCACTCAATGGGTTTTGACTGAGAAGAGCCAGATACAACTCTAAGGAAGGCTTGACCAGAGCCATGGGCAGCAGAAGGGGCATTGTCCTATCTCTTCCCACTGCCTGGAAGGCCTCTTTCCAGCTGCTCTGTGACTCCTCTTATAGAGACTGATGCAGCTTTGGTCTCTGCACTGACGGATGACTTGGTGCCAGGGTGCACTGCTGGCTCAGGTGTGGGCTGAAGGTCTCCACTGAGTCACAGCACAAGGAAGAACTCACTAGTTTGTCTCTGCATGGGACCAGGCTGGGTTTGCACCCAGTACTGTGACTCATGAAGAAACACCCCGAGCCCTCTAGACACTCAGGAACCCTTTCAAAAGGGCCCTTCTGGGCTACCAGAGGCTCTGAGGAGTGCAGACCCACATGGCAAAGCTGCTCCCATCAGCATCTGCTGAGCATTAGGAGCCACTGAGCTGCAAGAGGGCTCAGAGGAGAAGACATCCCACCAGCAAGTCCATGGCATCTCAGCCACCAGGTAGGACAGCAAAGATGCTGCCCATGGCTGCTGTCATCTGCTTGAAGCTGTCAGCTGTTTTACAGCTCCTCTTCCTCCTTTCCCTGGTAACATCCCCCTTGGGTGGGAATAGGCTCCAGCCAGCATCATCATCCTTCCTTCCTCTCGCTCTCTGCTGGCAACGGCGGAGTTTCCCCGCGCTCCTGGTGAATGGCCCGTGGTTTCTGGTGAGGTTGGGACTGGCTGTCAGCCAATCACAGCCCTGCAGAAGGGATCTAATAGCCCCGGCGCCAGCCAGTTGAGAGGAAGGAGAATATGGGTCATCAGTGACATCATCTCTGGGAAAGCTTGAGGGGGGTGTTGGGAGGAGAAGGGGAAGCGATCGGTTAAATTTGGAGAGGAGCTAACTGGAAATTTGGGCCATCAGGAGAATAATGGTCCGAGAGGAAGAGATGGGGGATATTAATAGAGCAGGTTTCTGTAAGAGCTGGAGTGAGCAGCAAGGGATGGAGAACCACAGAGAGCCTGATCGGCGGCAGGCAAAGGTGTCCCAAGGGCCACGAACACCAGCCTGGGTTCCTGTGTGGCCACCCTGTGCACAACCTCATTCCATATCCCTGGGAGCCCATGTATGTCCCTGATGAGGAAAGGCTGAGGGAGCTGGGTCTCTTGAACTTGGAGGAGGCTGAGAGGGGACCTCATTCATGTCTATAAAGATGTGAGGGGTGGGTGTCAGGAGGATGGAGCCAGGCTCTTAGAAAGATCATCTGGTGATAAGACAAGGAGCACTGGGTGCCAGCTGGAACAGAGGAGGTTCCCTATCAATATCAGTAGGAACTTCTTCCCAGGGAGGGTCCCAGATCCCTGGAACAGGCTGCCCAGGGGGTTGTGGAGTCTCCTTCTCTGGAGACGTTCCAGACCCACCTAGATGCGTTCCTGTGTGACTTGGTCTAGGTGATCCTGTTGTGTCAGGGGGATTAGACTGGAGGATCCTTCAAGGTCCTTTCTGAATCCTAAGGATTCAATTACTCTATGATTCTGCTCTTCATCTGGTGGCTCTGCTCCACCTCCCCTGCCTATCACTCTGAGATACCCTCTGAGAAACCCCAATTGATTCATAAAGACCACTGTGGGGGTTGCTGTGAGTCCCTCTTTGTCCTCCCTGCCTGCTTCCCGGTGCCCTCTGAGCCCAGTTCATATTACACCAAGCAGATACAGCACCTCCAGGCAAGGTCTGGTTGCATCTGTAGGTTGAGATCCTCCACAGCCTCTCCTTTCTCACCCAACAGGGGCCAAGAGACACTCTGCTGGTTCCATCCTCAGAGATGTTCAAACCTCACTGAACCCTGACCAACCTACTATATCTGGTCCTTCTAACAGCAGGCTGGGCTGCAGACTTCTCAATCTGGGTCTCTACAGCCCTTCAAAGAGCAGAGGAGCTGAAAGTCCCAGAGAGCAGCCAAGGGAGTCCAGCAGTGGGGACAAAAGCTATTCCCCACTCTTCTACCTCTGGACCAAACACCCTCAAAAGGCACATTTCATCCTCTTCTCTCTTACCAAGCTTTCACTGTGCCTGTTCTGCGGCCACCTCAGTGAACTCCCCATTCCCTGAGAGTCTCTGAGCAGGAGAGGGAGAGGATGTGAGAGATGAATATGTATGAGGAGGGGAGGGGGAAAGCGAGGGGGTGTTCCCCTTGTTAAATATTTACCATCGTCCCAGGCGGGTGATGTGATATTTCCTACCCTCTAGGAATTCCTGGGGACTGGCAAGGTTGACCAGATTGAAGCAGGAGCTTTCCCCCAGCCCCACCTGAGCAGCACAGCCTTGTTTTCATGCCAAAGATGTGTGAGGTCTCAGGGCATCGCTGTCCCTACAAAGGGTCTGACCTTCCATGTGGAGCACAGACCCAGTTAAACATTTCCTTGCAGGCTGGTGATGCTGGGGTGTGGTCTTGGACAGGTTCTGGTAGAGCTTCTGGTATCTTTAAGGAAAGTAAAGCTCCACTTCTTCATTTCTATTTGTTGTTGGACCTGGGTGAGCTCCTGCGGGTCTTGGTTGTTCTTTGTTGACCTCGATGCAGTCAGCTGTGCTCCTCAAAGTGAGTTCCTGACAAGCAGAGCTGACTTCCCTAAAAACCACAGTCATGAGGACAGTGCAGCCAGCAGACTCAGGGCATGACCACAGATGCTTCACTTGGTGGCTTGTCATGGTAGAGGGGCATCAGGACGCCACTCTGTCTGTGATATCCAGGTCAGGCTGGACAGAAAAACGTGGAAGAGCTTCCCAAGCTGGACAGAATCAGAGTCATTAGGGATCGGAAGGGACCTCGAAAGATCATCCAGTCCAATCCCCCTGCCACAGCAGGATCACCTAGACCAAGTCTCACAGGAACACAGCCAGGAGGGTTTTGAACAGAGAAGGAGACTCCACAACCCCCCTGGGCAGCCTGTACTCTCTTTGCTGCTGGAGGAGCTGTTCTGGTCACCACCAGCCTCTTCTCCTGACTGCACCTCTTCTTCCAGCTCCCAGTTTTATGATGTTTGGTGGAGGTAGAGTTTTGGGATCCTTGCTGCTGTTCATCAGCAGTACTGTGAGGAATAGGGTCAGTACTCAAAGGTCCTGGTTGACACCCTGGGCTCTTGAACAGCTTTCTGACTGGAATTGCTGCTGGTGCCCACAGATCCCTCCAGTATCCTTCCTACATCCTGTGTTTCCTCATCCCGCAGTGCTGCAGCTTGAGTCATAGAATCATTAGGGATCGGAAGGGACCTCAAAAGACCACCCAGTCCAATCCCCCTGCCACAGCAGGATCACCCAGACAAAGTCCAGGTGGGTTTCAAATGTCCCCAGAGAAGGAGACGCCACAAACCCCCCGGGCAGCCCCCTCCAGTGCCCCATCACCCTCCCTGGGAAGAAGTTATAGAATCGGTCAGGGTTGGAAGGGACCACAGGACCATCCAGTCAAGGCACAGCTGCTGTGACCCCGGAGCAGGGAGCTGACTGGTGCCCACCAGGGCAAAACCTGCTCTTCCTGCAGGAAAATTCTCCCTTGGATGAACAGAAAGAGAAACTTAGGCTTCCTACTGAAAATAAAAGCATCGGGTCCCCACAAACCCAAGGCCACCCAAAAATCGGGGTGAAGCACACCCTTAACCCTCACACAATAGGCCAGGCTCAGGTAGTCTCTGTCTGCAGATACATCTGATACACCGGGAGGGCTGCGGGAGCTGATCAGACCAAGTTCCTCACTCTGCTCAGGCAGCCCATCAAATATTTAACGGGCTGCCATAGGCAATTACATTAGAGGAGATAGTTAAACACCCCCTACCCCAGGGCACCCCCCTGCAATGTAAATCAAACAAATTGGACTCTTTTCACAATTGACACACACGATTTTACTTACTGTAAATAATTCAGCACTGAAAAAGTCGAGCTACACTTTGCCCCATCTGGATTTTCTTTGCTCTCGCTCTCCCTGCTCGCTCCGCGGAGCTGAGCGGTGCCGACCCTAATGCGAGAGGCGGACTGGAGGAATTTTGCTGCCTGGGTGAGCTGGTAAAAGATTCCCCCTTTCCTAATGGATGAAACCGCAGGCAGGAAACTCGGGAAGTCGCCCATTTAAAACAGTTGGAGATGTTCCCTGCCAACGAACGAGGGATGAGGAGGAAAAACCATTGCCTCCCTCCGGAAGGCTGTTGGCATCTCCTGGGGTCGTGGCAATCTCCTATAAAAGTGGGCTGGATGGTTGCACTTCTTAATTAAAAGCTCCCTTCTGCGATTAGACTCCGGTGGGGTTTTAATAAGGGTTTTTACAAGCGCTGACCCACGCTGATAGACTTTCTCTTACACCTCAAGTGCTAGACCTGTGCATTAAAGATCTCTGAGGGAGAGATCTGGCTGCTGTCAGGAGCTCTTGGTGCCTTCCAGCCTCCAGGAAAAACAGGCATTTGGAAAACACCATCGTTTCGACCAGGACTCGGTGCTTTAGTCCAGCCCAGAATGCGGGCTCTGAGTCTTCGCTTTGCCATGGAACCGCGTGGGGTGTTACTGTGCCGTGACCATGGGTTCAATGCCCCGCAAGAGAGATGTTCTCTCCAATGCTGTAGGAAGCAGTGACACCCCTGAGTTGAGTTGAATTGAGTTGAGTTGAGTGGAGCTGAATTGAGCTGAGTTGTTAAGTTGAACTAAGTTTAAGCTCTCGGGACTTGATTTTCCATCCTGCACTCAAGCTGGTGATTTCAGCCATCACCCAGTTAAGTTGAGTGGAGTTGAGTTAAGCTGACTTACTGAGTTGAAATTTAAGCTCTTGGGGCTTGATTTTCCATCTTGCACTCAAGCCAGTGATTTTAGCCATCACCCAGTTGGATTGAGTTGAGATAATAGAATCAGAGAATCCTTAGGGATCAGAAGGGACCTCAAAAGATCATCCAGTCCAATCCCCCTGCCACAGCAGGATCACCCAGTCCAAGTCGCACAGGAACACAGCCAGGTGGGGCTGGAATGTCTCCAGACTCCACACCCCCCCTGGGCAGCCCCTTCCAGTGCTCTGGTACCCTCCCTGGGAAGAAGTTCCTTCTGATATTGATATGGAACCTCCTCTGTTCCAGCTGGCACCCATTGCCCCTTGTCCTATCACCAGATGACCCTGAGAAGAGCCTGGCTCCATCCTCCTGACACCCAGCCCTCACAGATTTAGAGACAGGAATGAGGTCATTAGTGGAGCTGAATTGAGTTGAGTTGAGTTGAGTTGAGTGGAGTTGAGCTGAGTTGTTGAGTTGAGCTAAGTTTAAACTCTTAGAGCTTGATTTTCTATCCTGCACTCAAGCTGATGATTTCAGCCATTGCCAGATCACAGCCCTCTGGCCTGCACACACTTTTTCTGACCAAACCTGTTCTCATCAGAAAGTGCCAGTTGTGATGAGACTGAAGCATTTGATCCCTGCTCATCTTCATGCTGATGAATGGACCCTCCCTGGGCTTTCTGTGGATGGTAGTGGGTTGTGCCAGAGCTGCTGGTGGCTGACCAGGGCTGAGATGTGCTAAGAGGAGCTGCGGGTGACCAGGCTGAGGGACACCCTCTGCACTCTCATTTCTTGGTCTCTACATGGCCCCACAGAGTGTTTTCCAGGAGCCAGACCATGCAGGTGTCCCCTAATGTCTCTTGGGGTGACCCCACCTTCAGCTACCCACTAGCACCATCACCTTTAGTAAGTCTGATCCCACACAGAGTCAGACTGGGAGGGCTGAGCCAGACCTCTGCTATGAGAAGGAAGTGGCAGTAGTCATCTGGGGACAGAGGACAGAGCCACTGCCAGCTGCCATCACTGCCTTGTGCCCCATCGTTCTGCTGAAGTCATGTCCCCTTGTCACCCGCTCCTCTCCCAGTGTCCCCTCTGCTCTGTGCGAGCGCTCCCTGGAAGCTGTTAATCGCTGCCAGTGGGTTTAATTGGTAGCAAGAACACACAGACCCCATTAAAGCCCACGAGGGTGCCAAGGGCTCTCGCTCAGGCACAAACGAAGGAGCAATCAAACCCACTTAGGTAATAAAACCAGCTGGAGTCTGGAGGCAACTGCCTGAGGCACCAAACCACATGGCAGGCAGGACAACCCTCTGTAAAGTCTGCGCCGAGTTAATCCTTTGATTGAAAATGCAGGGCTGAGGTGGAGCACTGCGAGAGTTTATTGGTTCGAGGCAGGAAGCCAGAGCGAGAAATTATGGGTCATCTTCACAAAGCAACGTAGGGATGGAGTTTCTTGACCTTGCTGGAGAGGTTATATATCCAGGATATATATCCAAGATATATATCTAGATGTCTGGTGCCCACAGCACCCCCAGACCCTTCTGCAGCACCCCCGGACCCTTCTGCAGGTGCTGGCAACATCTGAGCATCTCCAGGAGCAGCAGTAACATAGGAGCTTCCCTTCTGGTTAGGTGATTTGCACATCATAGAATCATAGAGTGGGTTAGGTTGGAAGAGATCAGAGATCAGAGATGATCCAGTCTCAGCCTCCACCTCTCACCAGACCAGGTTGCCCAGAGCCCCATCCAACCTGCCCTTGAACAGGGATGGAGCAGCCACAACCTCCCCAGGCAACCTGTTCCAGTGCCTCAGCACCCAAACAGGGAGGAATTTCTTCCCAAGATCTAACACATTTGAAACACATTCTGGTGGTTAAAGTCTTATTTATCCCTATCCTGGAGGAGACTGATAACTCTTGAATAAATCCAGAGGCTTTGGGACAGTAGATGTGTAGGATCCCTGCTGGGATCAGCCCACAGCTCCATGCAGGAGCTGGGAGGAGGATGGTGCTCAGGGCTGTGGTGGGGAAAGGCTCAAAGGCTGGAGGCGATAGTTGCCAGCTTGGAAAATGAGAACAAGAATGATCTTTGTGCCCCAGCACAGTGCTGTCCTCAGGGTCTGAGTTCATGCAGGTCCTCAGCTTCCTGTGGGTGTGGAAAAGCAGCTGCTGAGCCCCTCCAAGAGGAGACTTCCATCAGACTCTCTGTGCTCCAGCTGACTCTGGCAGGGATGTGCAGAAAAGCAGCTTGGCCAGGTCTAATCCCTGCGTACCCAAGCTCCTCGGCATGTCTAGGGCAGAGTCTGGACTCAGCTCCTTGCAGCCAAATGCAGCTTGGCACAGGGCTTGCTACCTTGGGGAGAGTGAAATCCAGGCTGGATTGCTCTCTCCAACCTCCCTTCTCTGAGCTGCTGAAATGCAGAGAGGGAGGACGAGGAAGGCAGAGGGGTCACCAAGACGAGCCTGTCAGAAGAAATGCTGAAGCACCCCAACACAAGCTGGGGTTGCCAGCAGAAAGGAAGAGCTGCAGAGCACCCAGAAGGGACAGTTCTGCACAGAGAGGTTGCAGGGAGCCTCTCTGACAGCTGCTCTCCTCTGCCCATCACCTGATGCTGCAATTTCTCAGCAGGCAGCAGAGGGGAGACCATGACTCAGAGAGCTGGCTGGTGGAAAGCTGAGGAGAAGAGGCTGCCCAGCTCCTGCAGGCTCTTGCCCGTGGCAAGTCAGAGCATTTGTGGGTTGGCAGCTCCGTGCTGCTGAGCCGGGTGGCCTCTGGCACGTGAAGGATGCTGTAATGAACAAGAAGGTCTGCATGGCATGTGCATCACAGAATCACTGAATCACGGAGTGGTGGAGACTTCTGGTTATCACTGGAGCAGGGTCCCCTACAGAAGAACCCACAGGACCACATCCAAGCAGGTTTTGGACGTCTCAACCCTGTCTTGTCTTGGGTCAGGGCTCTCCTGGCAGGCACCATGGTGCTCGTGCAGTTCTTTCCCAGCCTGACTGCTCCAGACCCAGGATCCAACTCACTGTAGCCTCTCCACCACCCCTCTGTTCAAGTGATGGGCTACACAGACCTAGTGAAGGGACCTTCTGGCTGCAGAAGCATCACCATTTGGTGGCCCTACCTGAGTGTGGGCAGCAGTACAAGCGGTGATGGTTGCCTTCAGTCTCCTATCACTGGATATGACCTTTCCCCATCACTGACAGAGCCAAAGAACCAACTTTTGGGGGATGCCTCAGCCTCTCAGCTAAGGCTTTTCCTTTCCTCATAACTCTTGTTGGCTCAAGGATCCCAGCGAGAAGAGACATCTCAGACGACACCACATTTAGGCTGTCGAGAAGAGGGTGAGTGGGAAAGGGGCCAGGAAAACCAATCCCAACCATGATCCCTAACACACCTGCCCCATCTGTAGTGGTCCCTCCACACCTCACTGGGGCTGGATAAACTCACACCGCTCCCTTGAGAAGGTGTTTGACCATGGCCATGACCAAGGGCCCTGCTACCCCCATGAACTCCAGCCGAGAGTCAGCCTGGCAGGGGCTGAAAGGAGGAGGATGGAGAGGATGGACAGACAGCTAGAGACAACGAGGATTTGGGGGATGGAGCCAGGTAGGAACCATAAAGTTAGTGAAACTCGTTAATCATGTTGATGGTTTCCAACCCAAAGTACCTTTTCCTTCAGAGAGAGAGAGAGAGAGGAAGGAATGGGGGCCGGGAAGGCTTGGGGCTGCGCAAGGCTGGGTTGAGGGGGTGACCCCCGGTTTTGTGAGGTAGGGTACAACTCCAGAGAGGTGGGCTTACAACTCCCAAGTAGGGGGGGTTTACAACTCTTGGAG
>VZRI01005937.1:116932-139038 GCA_013397515.1 Upupa epops
GGAGATGTTCCAGACCTGCCTGGCAGTGTTCCTGTGCAACTTGGTCTGGGTGATCCTGCTGTGGCAGGGGGATTGGACTGGATGATCTTTTGAGGTCCTTTCCAATCCCTAAGGATTCTATGATTCTACTGGTCCAACAGTTTCTAAAACCAAAAGGATGAGGGCAATGGATGGTTGTTCTGGTCCTAGAAGAAGCACAACTGTCATTAAAGCCAACAGCTTGTGAGATGCAGAGAGCTCTAACGTGAGACAACAGCTGGGATGTGTACAGGTTCTCCGGAGCCGTAGAAGAAAGGCAGCTGGAGGGTGACTGCGTCTGTGCTGCAGGTTTTAGCAGAGCAGAAAATCAGACATAACTCAGTGCAAAGTGCTTGGCACTGGTGGAGGAACTGGGAATATATTTCAGGGTCACACTGCAGCCTGTGCTGAGGCGGTGCATCTGGAGTCAGAGTCCTGAGTGCACAGGATGGTCCTTGTTGTTTTATTGCTGGGAGACAGACTCATGCAAACTCTGTTCCAGAGAAATGAAGAAAAGGAGCCTTGGAGAGGCTGAGGGTAAAGGGGAGAGTGAGGAGAAGCCAAGTATGAGCTCTTCAGGATGTCAGGACACCCGTCACTGGGGTGATGGTGCCTTCCTCCAGCCTCACAGGGCTCTGCTGGCTCCAATAGCACTGAGTGAGCATCTTTCATCTGTGCTTTGGGGGCGTGCAGGGTGTCAGCACAAACATGTCTGCAGAGAAGAGCAGCTCTCTGCTTCTGCTGGAAACCCCAGAATGCTGGACATCAGCTGTGTGAGGACAACGGTAAAGATGATGTTTGCACAAGGGACCTGGATTCTGAACTCACATTCTCCTGAGAACCCTCTCCTGGGTGCATGATTCACTTGGGATCCATGAAGATCCCACCGTGGACCAAAGGTGTCTTTGAGCTCCAGCTAAGAGAAGAGTTAAAGTGATGTGTGGGCAGCCTGGAACTGGTACCACAGCAATATCTCTCGGCGAGGCAGCTCTATTTCCCCTTTCTATCACATGCATTTAAAAGCTTTTAAGAGAACCATCCATCCCTCCTGCTGGCAAACCCGGTGCCAGGCTGTTCTTTGGGTTCTTAAATCATTTTAAAATACAGAGCAATATTGTTTTAAAAGCTTTTGCTCTCTGCCGGCTGCAGGAAACCTCAGTGCAGCTCAGCAGAGCTCCCTGTGCTTGTGAGACACCGGCTCCAGGGCTTTTCTGGGGATCCATTACAAGGCAGGAAAGGGTTGGGCACTGCCTGACAGGGACAGGGCTTTGGGGCAAGGGAGGATTTGCTCACTACGTCACTCCTAGATGCTCATCAGGACTCTGTGTGTAGCCCAGATTTCCAGCCCAGGTAGCTAACTGCCCCACTTTGGCCTTTGTGCAGCACACTGCTCTCAGATAGAGAAACAGGGACAGTGATCTGGGGGACACTGAGAAGACCCAGATGTGCAGGGGTGGGAGTGCATCTCCCATTTCACCTCACCCTTTCAAACATCTGGAACTCTTGGCCACTTCCAGTCCCTCTGGTAGCTCAGGAGCCAGCATGCTCCTCCCCAGCAGAGCGACAGCCACCCCCTAGAGTTAGGCAGAGGAGGTCTGAGACCTGTTCTCAGCTGGTTCACCAGGACATTTCCACCAGCAACCAGCCCTGGACTCAGTCCATCTTCCCTGTGCAGGAGGGGAACTCTGTCTTTGGATTCATGGGAGTTCTTTATCTTTTGCTCTGTTCCTGGTGGGTTTATATTCTGGGTTCCCAGGATGAGCTCCATGGATGCTGCCTTGCAGGGAGAGTCAGGATGCTGGTGCAGTGCAGCTCAGAGCAGGACCACTGTGCTGCCTCAGCTCTGCAGGAGTGCTCTGCTTTGGGGTTCCACCAAGAGTCCAGAGCCTGGAGCTCCCCTGCCCATCTGAAGAGCCCGAGGAACCTCTGTTTTCATTTCATCCCCCACATCACAACCCTCTCTGTTCACTGGAGCAGCAAGAAAACCACCACAGTTATGGGGTGCAGCGTGGCCACAGCCCAGCTCTGGCTGGAAAGAAGGAGCCCTAGAAGTGAACAGGGGAGAGGGACAAGATGTGGTCAGAGCTGCCCTCACTAACTCACTCTACCAGGGAGCAAGAGCTCTACCGCAAACAGGAACAGAGAGTCCATCCCGCTCATCTCCAGGCTCTTTGCTGGGTGAAGCAAGACCCCTCTTTCCCTCCTGCCTCCCCTAAAAGTTGCTTCCACCTCAACCTGAGCCCATCTCCGAGTTGCACAACTTTGTGCGGGCTCCAGCGCGCCGCTGCCTGGGATCCTCCTCCCCTCTCGTCAGCGCCCGCCGCTTCATTTATCTGCAGGATCGGTTGTAGCCGTATTGATTTTTCCTCTCTCCCTCTCCTCTCTGTGTTTGCTTTCTGAATTATGCAGCCGTGCAGTTTTTCCTCCTCGCAAGGAGCGGGTGAATTGCGGAGGATCAATTGAGCCCCTGCCATAGTTTAGTCAGGAATCCCCAGTAGGGGCCAGAAGAGAGAAAGGAGAAGGGGAGATAATGAAGATCGGGGGGTGGTGGTGGAGGGGGTCGATCAATCCAATCGCTGCGCAAAGGAAAGAAAAGGGGAAGAAGAAGAAGAAGAAGAGAAAGGGGGTTGAATAATCACTCGGTTTTCCTCATGCAGCTCTCAGATCCCCCAAAGCCAATCGATAACCAACTTTGACACTCGTTGCTTCAGAAATAGAGGGGAAAAAACCCACCCCCTCCAATAATAAATAAATAAATAGACAGATAAATAAATAAATAAACAAATAGATGGATAGATAGATAGATAAATAGATAGATAGATAGATAGATAGATAGATAGATAGATAGATAGATAGATAAATGAGCAAGCCCCCTAAACTCAAACAATCTAACAAAACCCCAGTAAAGATGAAGAGGGGGAGAAGATTCCTTCCCCGTCCTTCTCTTCCCTGTTCAAGGACGCGCCGTGAGGGCTGGCTGGGTCTTGGCTGAGCTGAGATGAAAGGAGAGCAAACAGGGCTTTTAGTAGTTTTGTTGTTGCAATTATTTTGCCAATAGTAATGATTGTAAGCCGGGACGGAGGATCTTTGATGCTGCTCTGGTGACGTGGCCGGGTGGACAGAGCGTTGCTGGGTTTCTTCCAGCGCTGCATGCAAATCTCCCAGAGATGAGAGCTCACGGGTGCAGCTGGAATGAGCTTTGCTTCACCTAGAGCCTGTGGAGGGAGCACATGGAAGTGCCTGGCTTGGGCACTGGGACACCGTTGTGGGTTGGCTAACTCAGAGAGAGAGGTCCTCAACCCTCCTGCTGTGCCTGGGATCGTACCCAGACCTATCAAGGGTTTCCACACTGAGTCTCCATAAGCAGGGAAAGAATTCAACAAGGGCAGTGTAGAGTCTGGCATCTGGGAAAGAACAACCCCAGGGACCCCAGCAGAATGGCCAGGAGCCAGCAGTGTGCTGGAAGGGGAACTGAGGGTCCTGGTGGCCAGCAGAATGGCCAGGAGCCAGCAGTGTGCTCTTGTGGCCAAGGCCAGTGGCAGCCTGGGGTGGAATAGAAGGGGGGTGGTTAGGGGATCGAGAGAAGTACTCCTTCCCCTCTGATCTGCCATGGTGGAACCACATCTGGAGTCTTGTGTCCAGTTCTGGGCCTCTCAGTTCCTGAAGGACACAGAGCTGCTTGAGAGTCCAGCGCAGAGCCAGAGGGATGCTGAAGGGAGGGGAGCATCTCCCTGCTGAGGAAAGGCTGAGGGAGCTGGGGCTCTTGAGCTTGGAGAAGAGAAGCCTGAAGGGCCACCCCCTGAATGTTGATCAAGATGGAAAGGGTGGGTGTCAGGAGGAAGCAGCCAGGCTTTGCTCAGGGGCACCTGATGCTAGGGCAAGGGGCACCAGGTGTCAGCTGGAACAGAGGAGGTTCCACATCAAGAGGAGAAGAAACTCCTTCCTGGTGAGGCTGACAGAGCCCTGTAAGGGGCTGCTCAGAGAGGTTGCAGAGCCCGCTTCTCTGGTGACATTCAAACCCCACCTGGATGTTCCTGAGTGATCCTGCTCTGGCAGTGGGGTTGGACACTTTTGAGGCCCCTTCCAACCCCTAACACCCTATGATTATGTAAATTCCACAAGGTCTTTGGAGACCCTGCCCTACTCTTGTCACCCTTTACTCCAGAAACTCTGGGGAGTCACCCCACAGCCAGCCCCATACTGGGACCCACATTTCCCTGGGGCTTGGGGGACCAAACCTCTGAGTCTGGAAACCAAACCTCCCCAAAGTGGTGACTCAGGGGAGAGCTTCTCTGTCTTGGGGCTGCCTCCTTTCCAGAAGGAAAAGCTGGTTCTGATTTTTCATTTCAGTCAGCTCAATTCAAGTTCAGTTCCTAAAGAGACTCAAGACCTGAGGCTCCCAGTTCAACATCTGTTGGAAAACTGTGGGAAACCTTTGGAGGACCAGCAACCAGCAGGGCATGGAACAGACGTGTCTGCAGCTCCACTCCCGAGTGCTCAGTCAGCAGGAACACCACTCCAGTTCAAATCCATAAGCACAGGATGGAGCAGTTAACTGGAGCTCACGGTGGCATCAGAATCTCAGGGAAGCACGGGAGAGATGGATGGGAAGTCTGAATTCCTGGCAGTAGTCGCTTGGTCTCTCATGTTAGAAGACAACTGAACTTCCTATCCTTCAGACTTGCAATCAGGAAAAGCCTTTTTTCCCCCCAAAATAGCCAAACACAACCTCAAAAATGCTGGGAGGAGGAGACCTTCGCAGATTTTAGAACATTGAGAGCTGTTGATGGGAAACCAGGACTGGGAGGAGAATGGAGTTAGAAGAAAAGGAGTTAAAATTCAACAGCTTTCCTGGTTAGACTTAGATTGAGGTAAAAACACTACTGGTTGCCCCCTAATTTCACTGAAGGATGTAGATAGAGGTAGAGCTGAACCTGGTGGGGATGGAGATGGAGCTCAACCTGATGGGGAGGAAGGTAGAACTCAACCAGGTGAAGGAGGTAGTTAGTGCTCAACCTGATGTGGATAGAGGTAGAGCTCAACCAGGTGGGGATGGAGGTAGAGCTCAACCAGGTGAAGAAGGGTTAGAGCTCAACCTGATGCAGATAGAGATGGAGCTCAACAAGGTGGGAATGGAGGTAGAGTTCAACCTGATGAGGGTGGAGGTAGAGCTCAGCCTGGTGGGGAAAGAGGTAGAGTTCAGCCTGTTGGGGAAGAAGGTAGAGCTCAACCTAATAGGGATAGAGGTGGAACTCAACCTGGTGTGGATGGAGGTAGAGCTCAGCTTGGTGGAGAAGGAGATACAGCTCAACCTGCTGGGAACAAAGGTAGAGGTCAACCTGTTAGGAAAGGAGGCACAGCCAAGGTGTAGAACTGAACCTTTCCCTTCCACTAGTCGAGGCACAGAGACACTTCCTTGGACATCTTCTGTGGCATCTGGCCAGTGCTCTCTGCTAGTCATCACCTCTGTCATCTAAAATAGTTGAATCTAAAGTATTCAATGGCCTCAATGGGCTTTTCTTGGCCAACCTTCCCTCTTACCTTATTGCCCAGCCCCTTCACTAAAGAAGGTCACCTCCAACCCATCCTGGCAGCTTTAGGGTTTCCCGAGGAAGGGAGGAGCTCCTCCAGCAACGTTAGAGAAGTAGCTCCATCCTCACCTCCTCCCAGTAGTTGTTCCACATTTTCTGCTAATAAGGGCACAGGGAAAGAAAGAGAGGGAGAGAGATTGAGAGAGAGAGAGACAGAGAGAGAAGAGGAGAAAAACTGCTCTAAATTATTCATGGACAATATCATTATGTGTCATAACAGTGTGTCTGTGATGGGAAAGAGTGAGTGTGGCAGGGGCTGGGCTCGCGCGGTCCAGGCTGCACAATAGCGAGAGCTGATTAAATATTGATGGGCACTAATTGGCTACAGGGTTTCAGGACAGCTTGGGCTTTGTTGGGATCATTTGTATTCTTGCTTTGGAAATGGACCCCCACACACACACACACAAACCCAACATTTCCATGTGCAGGTCTTCGCCCTCCTCCTCCTCTTCATATCCACTCTCCCCTGCCTCCAGCCCTCCTGATCCCCCTGTGTGTGTCCGAATTAACATGATCTTCACCTCTCCTGGTTTTCCCCGGTGCTGACACGCTGCCAACACCTCTGTGCAATTAGGTGAAGCTCACGGAGCTGCTTTTTGGTGCAGAAAACAGGCCTTGCCCTCATGGACTGTCCTCTCTTTGTGTCTGTGCCCAGCCTCTTCTCTCAGTCCTATTCCTCCCAGAGCAGCTGGAAAGTCTTGTCCAAGCATTTCCCCCACTCCCACCCCCCCCATTCTGAAAGGCTCCTGACCTGGACATGGAGCTCCAACAGCTGAGCACAAGCCTAGTTGATGTGAGTGGTGTGAGGGGTAGTAGATCTCTACCACCTGGGCTGCTCTCCCCACAGCTCCAGCTGTTCTTAGGGTCTCCAGAAGAGCCATCAAGGGCTGGTACACCAACAGGCTCAGCCCTCATCTCCCACTGCATCTAATAAGCAGGTTGTCACCAGCTCACCCCTCTGCCCATGGGCTGTTCCAAGCCATGAGCTCCTCCACAAACCACTTTTCAGCCCAGAGGACCATCCCTTCAGGATGCCCCACTGAGTCTCACGATGGACCTGAGCTCCTTTCATCCTCTGATACCTCAATAAGAGAGTGTCTGGAGCCAGTAGCTGCTCCCAGCAGGAAGAGTCTCAGAGCCAAGGATACTTCATGCTCTGCTAAACACCTTCATCTAGGCTTTTGGCATTTCAGTGATGCTGTTTGCAAAGAAGAACATCCAAGTGAACATCCCCAGTATCAGACCAGATGAGCTAGAGACTGGCTAAGGAATTAACTGGAGCCATTGACTTTTGAAGTCCTCTAAGCTCCTGGTTTTTGATGGTTATGATTAAAATTTTAAAGAAGGAATGACACGCATGATCTCCGCTGGCTTTCAGCTGAATGGCTGAGAGGGGTGGTCTGGGGAAAGGTATTTGCTGGAGATATTTTTTAAGCCTCTTCGGAATAAATCAGATAGCACCGAGTGAGGTGAGGACTGGCCACAGCACCCTGCCTGTGTTGGGGTGAGCTCTGATCAACGCATCCAGCAACACCCTGTTGAGCTTTCACTGCAGGGAGTGAAGATTGGACCTCCCTGAGGAGTCTGGTGGATGCAGCCAGTACAGAGAGAACAAGGCACACGTCCTCAGGAGGATGGCATATCGACAGCAACAGCTTTGTAGGGTCAGATACAGAGTCCCTCTTCACTTTCACTGAGGGTTCATTTCCATCAAGCTGGAAGAGCAGCTTTGGTTTCGTAAAGCCCTTTGAAACAGGCGTTGGGCAACATGGGCTCAGGTCCTGGCTTGCTGGGTGTCCTGGCTATACACCTGCATCCCTCTGGGTCCCTAGGATTTAGCTACCTTGCCAAATCTGGGGTGTCTACAGGGCAAAGCTGTCCTGTATTGGATGGGCTGAGTAAGACACTGGGGTGGATGTCCTTGGGCTTGATGGTACTACCCATTTCTCAGGCTTCCCAAGGAGCATAACTCCACTGAAATACCTCTATGTTCCACAGAAACCTTCACACATCAAAACCACATTAATATTGATACCACTTACCCCTGGAACTGTGCAGGTGCCTGTGCAGGAGACGCAGTGAGAGCCAGGAGGAGCACCCAAACCCCACAGTCAGCTCCGTCTGAGTTTTAGCATCAAATCCTCTTTGCTGGAATATCTGAGAGACCCACACATAGCCCAGACCAAGCACAGAGGGAAGGAGCTGCTAACTCATCAACACTAAATGAAGGACTTTAATGTGTCTGCAAATCTGAACGAGGACCCAGAAATTATCTTCTCTGCAGCAAGAGCTAATTAAGGATTCTCTGAGAGATGGGGTTTTCACACTCTGAGATTATCTGGAGTAAAAAAAAGAGTAGTGAGGACGTGGGTCTGAGACAACCACCAGCTGTGCTTGGCAAGCATCACCCTTTCCATTGGGATCCCACTGTGGGTGGGACCCAGGGGTCCTAGTGGCCAGCAGGATGACTCTGAGCCAGCAATGTGCTCCTGTGGCCAAGAGGGCCAACAACATCCTGGGGAAAATCAGAAGGGGGGTGGTTAGCAGATCAAGGGAGGTTCTTCTCCTCTTCTGTTCTGCACTGGTGAGTGGAGTACTGTGTCCAGTTCTGGGCCCCTCAGTTCCAGAAGGACACAGAGCTGCTGGAGGGTGTCCAGTGTAGAGCAACCAAGATGATGAAGGGAGTAGAGCAGCTCCCTGATGAGGAAAGGCTGAGGGAGCTGTGTCCCTTGAGCTTGGAGAACAGGAGGCTGAGGGGGGACANGGCTGTGTTCCTGTGCGACTGGGTCTGGGTGATCCTGCTGTGGCAGGGGGATTGGACTGGATGATCTTTTGAGGTTCTTTCCAATCCCTAAGGATTCTATGATTCTATGATTAGAGGTCTACTCTCTGCCCTGTGTTTGCCCCTTCCAAGGCCATGTGTGGGTCCAAAGGACACGGATGTCACTTATCAGACCATAAAAACTTCTGACTGAGATCTCTCTCATTCTCAGGCTCTGCCTTTCCTATAGAAAACAGCAGACCTGAGAAAAGGGAACCCGTTGCAATGAAGAGGGAAGATAAACAGGAGACTATGATGAATTAACAGAGGTCATTGGTCTGAAACATGGAGAAAATGAACAATTCCCAATGCTTTTACCAGCAGTCTGGAGAAGAATCCCAAGTTTTATCCATCTTCTAAAGAGAGGTGCTGAGCAGCCATCCCCACGTCTGGACGATATCCCTTATGGTGAACAGAGAAGAAGCAAGACGTTGGCTATGTGAGGGACCCGACCGGTCGGTCAGCAGTCAGCCTGGGAGGTTTGTGAGGCACTTGTGCTCTCGGGATGAAGCTTGGGCTCTCTGCTCTCGGTGCTGTAACGATCCTTCCCCTTCTTCTTTGAAATCCTTTGCATTATTCCTTTTAGGAGTAAAACAAAGAGAGGGTTTATTTGCTTTATTTATTTAGGACAGAGCCTTCCCTCTCCCACCTTGAGTAGCACTCTCTTCAAAAGACCCTAGAGTCTCCGGCGGGTGCCCCGACACGGGGGAGATGGACACAAGCACCCCATTGATTATCAGAAAGGAGCTCAGCGAGATGAAGAACAGTGCTGGGTTTCAATTTAAAGGGGAACGGGCCCATCTCAGAGACTAAACTGTCATCAATTTTTTATTAAACAGAATCTTTTCAATAGGCACAATGAGCTCTTCTGTCCTCACTCGTGTTTTCTCTTTCTCTCTCCTGCCAGTGGTGCCTCCTTCTGCTTTTCCTCCTTCCTTCATGCTGCTGAGGTTGGGAAGAGGTGTGGGGTTAAATGGAGACCTGGACTCCAGATGTCTGAAGGTGTGTTTGAGGTTAATACTGGTCCACCAAGCACTGAAATGTGCCTGAAGCCACGGTGCTGGCTTCTCAGCAGAAGCCTTCTGCTCCTCTCCTCTGGAAATGCTTTCCCCCATCGACACAAGAAGCCACTGGGCTTCTCCACAGGGCTGGGCAAAGCAAGATCTGCTCTCCACATCCTCCGAGGAGCTCCTGGATGACCACCAGCCCACCATTTCCTGCTCCTGCTGGTGGTAAATGAGTTGCTCTCTCTCATCTCATACTACTTCTTGCCCACTAATTCAACAAGACTAAAGCCAAGAGAAGTCTGGGGTCAGAAATCCTTTTGAGATGTCATTTTGCCTTCTTCTGAGTCTCCTGCACTGTAGGGCTCTGGGGCACCATAAAATACCTGAATGTGATGTGAACCCCTCTCCTTGCTCTGGAGCATCCTCATCCTCTGAAGGATGGAGGGCAGGATGTGCCATGTGGTGCTGCTCCTGAGAAGGTGAGGGACCCTGGGTTGGCACTGGTACCACTGTGACTGACAGAGGAGCACAGGAGCAGCAGGAACTGCAGCTGTGCTCAAGAGAAGCCATGGGAATGATCAGGAAACATAGGGGCTGGACTACCAGGATGGGTCTGGATGATCAAAGAGAGAGGGCAGGGATGCAAGGCCAGGCTGGATGGGACCTTGAGCAACCTACTCTGGTGAGAGGTATCCCTGATCCTAAGCAGAAGCTTGGACTAGAGATTCCTTGAGGTTCCCTCCAGTTTGAATGGCTGTGGGGTCCTGTGCAGTGAAGCTCTGAAGGTGCTGTGCATGTCGGTGTCAGGGCCTGGCTGCCACATGGACCGAGGTCACTTCACAAGGCCGATCACTGGTCAATGAATTCAGCTTCTCCTGAGGAAAAGGAGAGGAGGAGGCTGGTGTTTGGTCCAAGGGGTGGGTAGATGAGAGGGACACAAGCTTCTATGTGGCTATGGGAGGGGGAAGGAGCTGTTGGAATGAGCCTTGGTGAAGAGAGAGGATCAGGGAATATTTCCTCCACTAGGAATAACTTTAGGGATTTGCTGTTGGATGGAAATGGGAACTCAGGAGCCACAGGCATGTGGGGAGAGCTAATACTTCCAGAGCCACATAGAGCCAGGGAAGTGGCCAAGCTCTGTCTGTGGGACAGAGGAAGAGCAGCAGCTACACAGAAGACCCAATGGGTTGGAGCAGCAGCATCACAGCATCACAGAATTAATGAGTCTGGAAAAGACCTCTGTGCTCATCCAGCCCAACCCATGCCCTAACATCCCCACAATCACCTAGACCAGGGTACTAGGTGCCNGATGTACCCAGGGATGAGTACTCCACCACCAACCTGGGCAGTCCATTCCAACATACAGGATACTCGACCCTACAAAGCTAAGCAGAAGGCTGGAAGGAAAGAGTGAGCAAGGAAAGGTGAGCAAAGAGAGGAGGGGGTGGCAGAATCAATCAGTTCACTCCCAACCAAGCCAAGATGAGAGTGACTGAGATTCTGAGCAGCTCTGGGCTCAGCTGGCATCACAACATCACTAGAGATGCTTTAAAAGTCACTTCCCATGTACTATAAAATATAGATATAGTGCAGCTACCCCACCCTACCTGGCACCAGGGCACAAACTAAGCCAGCCCTTCTGCTCCTTTTCCTCACTCAGTCACAGAATCACAGAACACTTTTGGTTGGAAGAGACTTTGAAGTCCTACTTTGTGCTGGAATTCCTTCTAGGAGAAGGGAAGATTTAAATTGGCTGTTAGGAAGAAGTTCCTTAGCAGGAGGGTGGGAGCAGGATGCCCAGGGAGGGAGTGGAATCCCCATCCTTGGAGATCTTCAAGGTGAGGATGGACAAAGCTCTGGGCATCCTAATCTAGTTGAGGATGTCCCTGCTCACGGCAGGGTGCTCTTTGGAGGTTCCTTCCAACCTGGGTGACTCTAGGGTCCTTTGGATCTAGAAGCAGGTCCCACCGCTTGGGCATGGCTCAGCATCTGTGCTGAAGGAGACCAGTGTGGGGATCACTTCCATAACTGGTGCCATCTAAGAGGGGTCTTCTTGAGCCCCCCCTGCTCAGGGAGATGCACTGGAAGGCTGGCTCAGTAAAAACAAAGACCCGTGTGGGTCACCACCACTTCTAACGTGAGAGGGAAGCGACTGAGTGGTGGGTGGATGTGAGTGGGGCTGAGCTGGAGCACTGGGCCATGATGAGTGTGAGCACGTGTGTGAGGTCCTTTACTCGCATGTGAGAGCACACGCTTGTGCCTTCCTAAGACAGGACGAGACCGATGGATGCAACTTGGCACACGTAGTGCCATGGTCTAGCTGGCTGTGGTGATGTTAGGTCACAGGCTGGGCTGGATGACCTTAGAGATCTTTTCCAGCCTCAGTAATTCCATGACCGATGGATGCAGCCATAGCAGGGAGGTTGGAGTAGCTGATCTCCAACCCAAGCCATACTATGATTTCACCTCTTGCTCTGCGTTTGGGTGGGTGGGTGCAAGTGCTAGGCTTCTACTCCGGAGAGCATCTGTATGTTGCGTGTGATAGAAGTTGGAGCTTCATAGAATCAAGCTGGAAATGATCTTCAAGCTCATCAAGTCCAACCGCCATTCTCACATGGATTTTGCCTCGTTACAGCTTTATCCAGCAGAAGAAACCTTCGCTACGACTGCAGACTGTACCAGGGGACCAAAAAAACCCCCCTCCTCACTGACAACAATAGTGTTTAGGATCCATTTACCAGGGGGATTTTTTTTTCTCCTTCCCCCCCCTCCCTTTTGCCTTCTCTTAATCCCTCTTGAGCTGCGCGAACGTGAGCAAAAGAATAATAATAATAACCCCCCCCCTCAAAACACAAAAAAGAAAGGGCGAGAGTGAGGGAGAAAGAGGATTTCCTTCAAATCTGCTCTGCCCGCCCGCCACGGAGTCTCATTCCCATAATCATCTTGACAGGTGTTGCAATGCTTGAAAAGTTGGGGGGTACGAGGGCGACGCGGGGAGGGGCAGCGCTAGGAACCCGCTTTTCCCGGCGCGGGTGGCCCAGTGCGCCCAGTGTGCCCAGTGCGCTGATTAGACATGACAAGCACACCTGCCGTCTCCCCGGCCCCGCAATTAAAACCTCTTTGAGGTCCCAGGAAGTGACCGAGCTCGAAAAGCCCCTCACAAGCAGCTCCTTAGCATAATTCCAGTGTCATTAGCGCCGTGGCGGAGGGCTCTGACATGACCCGTGCTCCCTTCCCCGCTCGGGGAGGGGATGCAAAGTGACTTTTAAAGAGGAGACTCTTCTCCTTTTTTCTTTCTTTTTTATTTTTTTAAGGGTTTTTCTTTTTTTTTTGCCTTCTTCCCTTTAAATTTCATTTCCAAGCCCCTCTCGCTGCTCCCTCCCTCCCTCCTGCTCTTGGAAATGTTCCATCTTCTGCGAGGTCGGCAGGGGGAAGGGAGCTAGAATTCATTAAAGACAGAAAAAGACTTGACTGAAACTGGGAGGAAAAACCAATTCTGGATTTCAGGGTGTAATTTCTCACTCTGCTCCCTGGTTTCCCTTCCTCCTCCTCCCTTCTGTATCCTCTTCCTCTCCTCCATCACCTCCCTGTCCATCTTCCCTCTCCTCCATCACCTCCCTGTCCCTCTTCCTTCTCCTCCATCGCCTCCCTATCCCTATCCTCTCTCTTCCATCACCTCCCTACTCCTCTTCCCTCTCCTTCATCCCTTCCCCTCTTTCCTCTCACACACTCTGCTCTTGATGTTCTCTCACCCTATGCGTCCCCTGGCTGGCTGGTTGTGGCAGCTGTGAGCGCTGAGACCAGACAGTGACAGCCTGGTGCACACAGACCCTGGTGGGAGCTGCCTCACCCTTGCACCAGGCCAGAGTCACGGGCACGAACAGCAGGCACCCATCCATCCACCCATCCTCCAAGGGTGGCCCAGCCTTGCAGCTGCTCTCCAAGAAAGAAGTCATCTCCAGGACCAGATGCTGACACAGGAGATGGGTAGGACTCCTCCTGGATGTCCCCGTGGGTTCACATGGCTGTGCCGGGCAGGAGGAGGTTTGTAGATGGCTGTGCCCTGTCTCCACATGAGCTGGGAGGTTCCCAGAAGGAGCTTGCTACCAGTCTTTAAGCTTCCTAAGGCTTCTTGGGGGAGGGAGACTGTGTCCCTTGGAATTCCTCAGTCTTCATCACAAGAGAACTCCTAAACCCACCTCCATTCCTATTCCTTGCACCTCCCAGCTTGCTCTAGAGTCAGGAATTCCTCCCTGACCTCCACTTTCTGCCAGGCTGTGGAAGCTGCTTTAGGAGAAGCTGCTTTCCCTGCCCTCCTCACTGTCCCACTTCAACCTCCAACCCTGCTGAAGACTTCTACCCTAAAGCAGCACCGACTGCATCATCCCCCTCTTGTGTAGCCACCTGGACCTTCACTGTGGCCAAGAAGGACCCAGACCTGCCCTGAGCTAACCACACTCACACCACCCCTTCTACCTCCACATCAGCAGCGATGGCATCTCCTCGCCCCACGACGGGCAGGTGACTGTGACTGGTGACTTCACCAGAGCTGACAAGGATTAATAATGCACGGGGAGCTCTGCTGCGGAACCAGCCAGGGCTCTCAGACTCAGCGAAGCAGCCCCAGCCCTGACAGCAGAACAAAAGGGTCCCCCAGGGACTGCTGCTCATTCCGTCATGAGCGGTGGGGATTAGCAAAAGCCATTTCAGCAGGGGACTGGGAGATCCTTCAGCTCCAAAGCACTGCAGAGACTGTAATGGCTTTGGAGCGCGGTGCTGCAGAGGTGGGGTAGGAGCTGGACCTGTTTTGCATGGGCAAAGGGTGGCCGTGCAGTCCGTTAGAGAACTTCCAGGGCCATATCCTGGTGTGGCTCAGGGCAGATGTTTCTCCTCCACCTGAGGAACACTCAAGCAGCTCCACTTCAGTGGTTTCCAGCCCTCTCCATCAGCGCAGATGTGGCTTCTGGCCATCCCAGTGGCATCTGAGCTGCTGTGGCATGTCCCCAGTGCCACCAGTTCCTCAGCCTGAAGTAAACTGGGGGGGATTATGCTGGTGCATGACCTGCCTGGCTCTGCTGAACGTCCCCTTTGGGGCACTGCTCTGCCTCCAGAGCAAACAGGTCTATTGGTGGGGTGGGAATGAGGGGCGAGGAGACTCCTGGGTCCTTGTCTGCTCTGGGGATCACAATAAGGCAACAAGAGTTGTTGAAGAGCTTTGAGTTCACATATTCTTGTGTTTTCACAGTTTCTCTCAATTATCTTTGCAGAAATCTCAAGAATTAAACCCTTCAAGCACCTACCTTGAGGCTTTCCCTCATGGCATCGAGGACAGCATGCACCACTGACTCCAACCGAACAGAGAGGAAACAGAGGGGAAGCTGTGGAAAGAAACACAGCCAGGAACCCAAAAGCATGACCCCATAATAAAACAACCCCACCAGCCAGGCAGCAAAGCTCTTGGTCCTCCACCCTTGATGGTCTCTAACCCACAGGCTGCCTGGGGAAAGTCTTCTAGGAAGGACAGGGAAAGAGTTCTCCAGGCACAGAAGGAAGGAAGGTCCTGTTCAGCACAGATGTCACTGTGCAAACCCTCGATGGAGTGTCACCAGGGACACAGCTTCCGAGGGCTTCTCCCACCCCACAACCAGCCTTACACTGGTGTTTGACTCCCAGTCCAGGCTCCTTTAGCAGCAGACCAGTGCCCAAGGTGCTCTGGATGCCACCACCTCTAAGTGTGAGCAGGTCCCTCACAGTGGCTTCAGCTCATCAACCAATGATTCATAGTGAGGGGAGTGGGGGTTCCCTTTTTATCCAGGGACAAACTGCTCTGGGGACCTCCCTGAGTGGGGATCATTGCCCTGAGGGGGGATCTTTGAGGTCCCTCCCAACCCAGTCTCCTCTGTGATTCTACATCCTCGCAGGAGACAGAAAGCTGAGTGGGAGTGAGGAGGTGGAGCGTGAGATGAGCAGAGAGGAACTAAGAGGAAAGAAAGAGATGAACAAAAAGAAAGTGGATAGAGGAGGAGCAAATCCTGCTGGAGGAGCCTGAGGATGAGCTCCTAGCCCACCTCGTCACTGCAGGACCCCCAGGGGACAGGTATCCAGTCTGCTGTTCCGCAGTAATGGTTAAATCAATGTGTTTACGGATGGTGACACTAGAGTGACACACAGTGGAGAAGCCTCATGAAAAAATAAACAGGCAATAATGACACTGCCATGGGCACACTCCTGCTCCTCATCAGGGAAAAAAAAAGCCCACAAGGTTCAAGGCTTCAGGAGATTAACCATTTCCCTCCCTGGATGGGACTCTGCTCGTTCCTGGGGGTCCCTAGCCCCTGCCTCCCCATCACAGAGGGAGTGAGGAGATGTTGTTTAGCACGAGCTGAGGGATGTGACGTAGGGGAAACTGAGTGAGGGGCAATCCCAGCCTGGATAAGGTGGAGAGAGGCTCCAGCTCCAGGAAGACCTTGTTGGCTTCACACAAGAGAGGCTTCCACTGCTATTTCTACACACAGCAGCTGCTGCTGCGGGTGTTGCTGCCCTCCACATCCCTCCCACCCCCAAAGCTATTTCTGGACCTGTGGCTTCCCCTGCACACACGGACAAGCCCTAGAGAGCTGCTCCTTCTCAGCTCAGAGCCAGTTTCTCTTCTCAGATCCCTGGCTCTGCCTTCCTGTCCCAGCTGTCCCAAGCTCATCGAGGTCCTCTGTCCAAGCAGAACAGGAGGAGATCAACTTTTCAGTCGTGATATTCAGGACGCTTTTGCAGGCAGCTTGAGGAGAAACACTGAATGAGCCAACGGTGAGTAACAGCGCTTGGCTGAGCCAGCAGGAGCAGTGACTCAGCTGAAGACCCTGGGGAGAGGTGGTGGGTCACCTGAAAGAGCACCTCCTGCTAGAGTCAGTAGGAGATGAAGCCCCTCCAAGGAAAGAAAAACCCTAGAGGGATCCGTGAGATGAGTTTGATACTGGAAAAATATTCCTTGGTAGACTGAACTCATCTCTTCCCTCTCTTGCATCAGGAAGGCTTGAAAGGAATCTCCCCTCCCCACAGCAGCAAGAGATGGAGCAGCCAGGAGCTGGCAGAGCAATTTGCTGTGACTGTGCACTTGGCCAGCACCAGGCCAGGGAAAAATCCTTCCTGCCCCCAAGAAAGATCAGTAGAAACCCTGAAACAGGGTGATAATTCAGGATGAAGAGGGTGTGTAAAGGTAACAGGCTCCTCTTCCTTCCCCATGGTGCTCTTAGCTTCTACCTCACCCATCACCACAGGCTTTGCTGTAAGGGGCTGAGGTTTGGACAGGAGAAGATGGAGCTCCAGCCCTTGCTCCTCCATCTCTCGCCTTGGGAGGGAAGGAGTTCAGTGGGGTGGCTGAGGAAGACCAGGAGGCTGAGGGTGACAGCAGCAAGGTGACAGCATAAGCAGGGGCAGAGTAGGGAAGGGGCTTTTTCTGAGGGACTCGGTCCCTCCAGGCATTTGCACTTCAGCCCTGAGAGAGACATAGAGCAGTGAAGACTCACTCCAAAGGGGAGGGCACTGCCCCTCAAGGATCTTCAAGCTCCAGATGTACCCTTTGGTCACACAACAGCTTTTCTATCAGGCACATTGAGCATCACAGCTGCTTCAGGACAGCCTGCCTCCTTCTGCAGCCCACAGGGAAGGAATGGACAGCAGGACAGGGCAGGGAACCATCACTGCCCGCTGTTCATGCCTTCACCCAGACAAAACATGAGCATGAGTGGAAGAGTGACCTCAACTCACCCAAACATCCCCCAGTGACACCATCTGTGGGTGCTATTGAGGCTGAACGATCCCACCTCCTCCCCACAGCTCGAAGCCTTGAGTCTGTCTCCTTCTACCAGTCTCACTTCTCAAGTCTGCTGGCGCTAGAGCAGCTTCAAAGAGTCAACGCTGGTTGTTCCCAGGGAGAGTTTTGTTTGACGTGAGCTGTGTCCCTGTTCATCACGAAGCCGGGGAAGACCCAAAGCACAGAGCGATCCCTTCACTGCAACGTGATGAAGCTGGTCAGATCCAAGGGACACACTCACAGCCTCTTCCCTCTGCCACGTACAGTGTCCTGGGTGCTGCTCCCCAGCCCCTCCACACTTGTGGGGTCACCCTTGGCACAGAAGAATAGATGGATGGAGCAGCTGAGCTGCCTCTCCTCGTCCCAGTAGTTTGTGGGTGGTGAGAGAAGAGGGACCAGAGGAGAAGGTTGCTATATGAAGAAAAGCTGAGAGAACTTGGTTTGTTCAGCCTTGAGAAGAGAAGGTTTAAGGAGGACCTCATCACCATGTACCGATACCTAAAGGGTGGCCACCAAGATGACAGTGATTCCCTTTTTACAAGTAGTCCTAGGAAAAACACAAGGGGTGATGGGTGTAAGTTCCTCCTGGGGACATCCTGATTGGAGTATTCCTCACTGTGAGAACAATTCAACACTGGAATCACCACCCAAGGGAAGTGGTCATTGCCCTACATTGGGCAGTTTAAAGACCCAGCCTCACAGTCCTCTGGGACATCTCGTTTAAACTGTGCTTTTAGCTGGATAGTAACCTAACCCTCCCCTGGCAGCTTCAGGCTCTGCCCTCTCATCCTGGGACAGTTGCCTGGGAGAAGAGCCTGACCCCTACCTGGCTACAACCTCCCTTCAGGAAGTTATAGAGAGATAGAAGGTCTCCCCTGAGTCTCCTCTTCTCCAGGCTCAACAGCCCCAGCTCCCTCAGCCCCTCCTCATCAGCCTTTCCCTCCAATCCCTTCCCCAGCCTTGTTGCTCCTCTGCACCCACTCCAGCCCCTCAATCTCTTTTCTGGTCAGGGGCTCAGAACTGCCCCCAGTACTCAAGGGGAGACCTCCCTTCAGAGGGGAGACCTCCCATCAGACCTCCCAGTGCCCAGTCCAGAGGGAGGGTGATGTCCCTAGTCCTGCTGGCCACACTAGTGCTGATCTGAGCCAGGATGCCATTGGCCTTTCATGGCACCTGGGCTTCCTGCTGGCTCCTGCCAGGTCCCTCTCTGCCAGGCTGCTCTCCAGCCACTCATCCCCAGTCTGTAGCTGCAGGGGGTTCTTGTGGTCACAGTGTAGTCCCCTACCCTTGGCCCTGTTCAGCCTCATCCTGTTGCCCTCCATCCTGTCCCAGCCTGTCCTGATCTCTCTGCAGCATCTTCCTCCCCTCCATCAGACTGACACTCCCCTGCAGTGAGGACTCAGATTGTCGCCAACCTCTGGCCTTACGGAAGGGCTGATCTGGTTCCCTCTGCTCACCCCATGGGATCCTTGACTCCAGCCCCAACCTTAGTTATGGTGGGGGAACCCAGAGGCCAATGGAGGAGCCTACAAGTCACTGAAAAGCTATAGAAATTGAAGAGCACCCTGCCCGAGGCTGCTGTGAGAGACTCTTTTGGGAAGGATTTAGTTGATGCAGGGGGGGATTACAGCAACGGCTCCTCTCTGCTGCAAGACTCCGTCTGCAATGTCGGACAAGCAAATCAATCATCCTCGAGCCAGCCCTGAGGAGCTGATAAACGCTTCTTGCCTTTATTACCAACCCTGGGAAACTGAGGCACACGCAGGGATTGGAGGGGATTTAAATGAAGAAAGGAAAAACTAGAGGAGATAATCACAGAGCAAACAGGCTGGGGACAGTGGGGCTGAACACAAACCTCCCACCAGCTCCAAGGATCTGCCTCTGCTCCAGGAGCCTCCTCACACCCTCCATCAGCTCCAAGGATCTGCCTCTGCCTGATGAGGCTCCTCTCACCTCTCATCAGCTCCAAGGACCTGCCTCTGCTCCACGAGCCTCCTCACATCCTCCATCAGCTCCAAGGACCTGCCTCTGCCTGATGAGGCTCCTCACACCCTCCATCAGCTCCAAGGACCTGCCTCTGCTCCACGAGCCTCCTCACACCTCCCATCAGCTCCAAGGTCCTGCCTCTGCTCCATGAGGCTCCTCTCACCTCCCATCAGCTCCAAGGACCTGCATCTGCTCGATTAGGCTCCTCTTGTCTGCCATCTCCCTGCGAGCCAGAGGCTCCTGGGCAAGGACACAGAGATGGACAAGGCAGCCAGACCAGAGAGTCTAAACTCCAGCTGTGTCCAGGCAGGAAGGAGAAAGGAGGGGGAGAAGACAAGGTTCTGCTAAGATAGTGGCTGGACCCTCAGGACTGAGAGCTCATCCATATTTCACATACCAGTTAGACAAACAAAACAAGAACCAGAGAGGCAAGCAAGGAGCCCGTTTGTCATATCAAAAGGGGTTTCAGTGGTACCTTCCTTGCCCTCCTGTCCCCTTGAAGTTTGTCGCTGGGGGGTGGGTGGGGGAGAAGGGACATCTCCTTCTCCCGTCGAATGGCTCCCTGCCACCGTTGGAGCCAGCCTGTGTGTAATTAACCTCCAAGCCAATCCCCCAGCGGTGGCTGCCAGGCAGATCAAAGAGCTCACACAGCTTTGTCTGAAACCAGCAGCCAAGGGGAGCTGGGAGGAAAGCAGAGTAGGGGTGGGAGAGCAAGCGAGAGAGCGCGGGTGTGCTCCTAATTGATAAAAAGGGAAGAGCATCTTCCTCCGAGAGATCTCAAGCCCCATCAAAATGCAGGAGAAGGAGAAGAAGAAGAAGAGGAAGAAGGGGAAAGAAAATAAAAGAAACAGCTTTCCCTTACAGGAGCCAAACCCCAGCTGCTTTCAGCAGAAGAGGTAGTCACTGCTGCGGGGGCCAGGGCTGCAAAGAGAAGGCACTGATGCTTCTGTTGCTGCTTCTTCCAACTTTGCCTGAGGTGGGGAGAGTGAAGGGGCTCTTGTGAGGATCACTGTGGGGACCCTTTGCAAGGTGAGGATCTGTAAAAGGAAGGGGTCAGTCCCCTGCCTCGGTTTCTCTTGTAGCACTAGGAAAAAGAAGGGTGAATACCAGCAGAGTCTCCACCTAACGTTGCATGCTCCAGCACGGGGCTCGGGCTCTGTTTTCCACCCAGCTGTGCTGTTTGGAGAGTGGCCCAGGCAGTGGACAAGGTCACTGATGACAGAAGGAACTGCGAGATGGAGCAGATGCCAGAACCAAAAGATGTCAGAAGAAAAACCCGTGTTGTGAGGGACAGCTGAGAGTTCCAAGTGGTTCAAGGGGATTGACTTGAGAAATGGTCATCTGTGCCTCAGTGGAGCTCTAGATCCTCTCCAGGGGTCCCTTTCGTCCCCTGCCATTCGGTGATTCTTGGGTAACAGGAAGGCAGCACTGGGGGTCCTTCTGGCTCTGACCCAGGACCATAACTCCAACTTCTCATGGTGACCTCTTCACGGGTGTCGAGGCTGCTTCTGCAGTCAGGAGGACCAGGAGGGAACAGATCACCTTCCCATGATGGCAGCAGGAATCTTCCCCATCGATTCTAACACCGAGACTTCATGCCAGAGGTTCTTTCTAGAACCTCACATGGCTTTATCCAGCCTGAAGTGAGGTTTATGAGTCCAAACATCCCTTTGCAACCGAGGGACAGCAGAGCTGAGTCACTCACCCCGTACCCGGAGTCAGAGAGAGATGGAAAATCCCCACCTGCCAACCACGACCTGGGATTTCCCAGGAACTGCAAGACACCTCAGACACTGCAGACCATGTAGCTTCATCATGCGGCTCCTGAACCGAGTCCAGCACTTTGTGTTTGGCTGAAGAACAACGTTAATACCCGTTCCTCGATGCAGAGGGCTCCGTGAGGTCGCTCGCTGCTTGTCCAGATGCCAAAGGCTGCGTCCACACAGCCGTGCAGAGCTCCAGATGCAGAAATCCCCACCTGGCACCCGCTCCAGGGCAGGATAGATCTGCAGCTACAGGCATGTTCACCCCAGTCACTACTCCTGTTGTTATTTACACTTGGTTGCCGTGGGCAAAGTCTCCCTTGGGGACAAAGCAACCTGTTTTGGGCAATTTGGAAGCAGAGGTTTTAACAATGCAGGGAATCAAAGGGGTGAGGCAGAAATTCCTAGTATTTACTGAAACACAGATTGGGGTGAGCAACACCTCAGCATCAACTGCTTCGAGTAAGTTGATTCATGGAGGGGGAGAGACCAGCTTCCTCGTTACGGGTGGCTGTGGCTTCGAGGGCAGGAACCTCATCGTTGGCAGCTTCTTTTAATTAAAGAAGACACAAGTCTGAAGAGAAACCTGCTGGTGGATCAGGCAATGCAGGATTTAGACTGTCAACACAGACATGAGCACCCAAGGAGGGAAGAAGGAGTTGTTTGCACATCCTCTGCTCTGGGAACAAGCAAAGACCCTTCAAAGGGACTGTGTGACCCGATAAAAGAGCATTTTAAAACCAGGCAACACAGCGGCTGACGTGCAGGAGGTGTTAAACAGAAACCTTCCATGGCCTGACTGTCGTGGTCAATACTGAACCACTGACTGGTTTGGGCTGGGAGAGATCCCACAATCGTTAAGGTTGGGAGAGATCTCCAAGATCACTGAACCCAAAGATCCAACCCATATGAACACCTCCCTGATGAGGAAAGGCTGAGGGAGCTGGGTCTCTTGAGCTTGGAGAAGAGGAGGCTGAGGGGGGACCTCATTCCTGTCTCTAAATCTGTGAGGGGTGGGTGTCAGGAGGATGGAGCCAGGCTCTTCGAAAGATCATCTGGTGATAGGACAAGGGGCACCAGGTGTCAGCTGGAATAGAGGAGGCTCCACATCAA
>VZRI01005941.1:9676-46467 GCA_013397515.1 Upupa epops
CAAATAACCTGTTCACTGTGGCATGTGACTGCCGCCACGTTGGCTGTCTCCATCGGGCTAGCAAAGATCCTGCATACTGAGCCACTGAGAGAGACTGAGAGAAGCCTCTACTAAGAGAGAAAGAAAAATCATAAATACTGATCTCCTTGGCCTTTGGCAAACAGAAAGAGTCTGGAACGCTGCTGTATCCTCTACATTTGACGCTGCTATAGTCTCAAAGAAAAGCCCTCAAGCTGATGGCAGGTAGAAGTATGCTGGAGATGTCACAGAGTGCTGCTGATGTCTGCAAGAGGATTGGAAAAAGGAACTTTTCCACAAGCACCAAATATATATTTTTGATGTAATCCTGCCACACCACACCCCTCCCCCCCTTTCTCTTCTGGAAAGTGGAGTGAGAGAGAGAGTGTGTGTGGTGGCTGTTGTGGTTGTGAGTGTTGGTGTACACTCTTGTCCCAGAGCTCTCATTTAAGCCTAAAACCCAATGTGTTAGCTGTCTCCCACTTCTCTCAGAGTGTGTGTAAAGGCATTGTGATACAGTTTCTGTTTTACTTTTTTGAATCTTTTACTTATTTGTGGTTTTTTTTCCTTCTTGGTGATGGGTTCAATAAACTGTTGTCTTTTTAGTGAGGTTGCTTCATTACCAGTTGAACTCTCAGTGAGAGCTGGTTGTTGCACTAGAATTGCAGGCACCAACCCAAACCAGTTTAGGGAGAGGGTCTAAATCATTACACAGTGATCCAAGGAAGGCTAGGGAAGATGTTGGTCTTCTCCAGCAGGAAACAGGAGACTTAGTCACAAGGGACATGGAGAAGACTGAGGTACTCAGCAAGGACTGATGAAGAACTTGGTATGAGCCAGCAATGTGCAATTGCAGCCCAAAAGGCCAACCCCATCCTGGGCTTTATCAAAAGAATTGCAGTCCGCAGGTCAAGTGATTCTGACCCTTCGCTCTGCTGTTGTGAGACATCCACCTTATGTATGGCGTCCAGCTCTGGAGTTCCCATCGTAAGGATGGCATGGAGCTGTGTAGCCAGTTCAGATGAGGGCCACAAAGATTGATCAGATGACTGGAACACCTCTCCTATGAGGACAGGCTGAGGGAGTTAGGGTCACTCAGACTGGGGGGGAATCTTATTGTAGCCTTCCAGTATCTGAAGGGGGTCTGCAAGAAAGCTGAGGACTTTCTGCAGGGGCTTCTAGTAATAGAACATGGGGCAATAGCTTTACACTAAGGAGTTTTAGAAAGAGAGCTGTATTTTAAACTGTTAAAGATGTAAACTAGATATGAGGAAGTTCTTCACAGTGAGGGTCATGTGGCACTGTAACAGGTTGCCCAGGGAGGTTGTAGATGCTCTATCAGATGTGCTCAAGGCCAGGTTGAACAGGGCTTTGAGCAACCTAGTCTAGTGAGATATGTCCTTGATGCACATCGTTCAGCTACACATTTGCACAGCTGGACTCTGCTGTCACTGCTGCTCAGTGTATTTCCTTAGTTAGTCTCAACTACTTCTTGCTTGGTGGTAGAAAATAGCTTCTGTGGTTAGCTATTTTCACAAACTATCACCAGTGACGTTGTTCAGTTTTAGCATCACCTGCCCTCTCCTCTATGCAACTGGGGCCTCCAACTTACTGCACCTTCAGTGTGGTACAGAAGATTGAGCAGTCATCTTGGTCTTCACAGAAGAAAGCCTGAGCAAGAGCCTTTCTGCATACCAACCCACAGTAATAACTGCAAACATCAAGCATTACCACTTGCAGATGCAAACTTTGTCTGCACAAATAGGATGTTGACTCCAGAAAGTGCAGTTACTTAGAAGAGACTGAGATGTGAAGTAAAATCATTGAAGAGGATTCATTATGGTTTAACTCAAACCAGGCCAAACCTGGAAAAAAACTCAATGTTTGTGGGAGAGCTGAATTTCCAGCAGCATAAGCTTGGGAAAGCACTGAGCAGGAACTGCCTGACCTTGGCATGGAATACATAACTTTGCACAATTTTTAGTGACACTTCTGTAATTAACATGGGAGCTAATGCTGGAGAATAAACTTTTTTCTTCCCATGAAGATTTTTAAGACTCTTACTGGGCCAAGCCCAAGGCCTCCTAAGTTTTTCAAAAGAACAAAGCAAAGAATAATTACTGAACATTTGAGTTCACATTTTTGTTCTGAAAGAAGCAGAAAAGGGGATTAAAGTTGGAATTTGATCATCCCCAAGTTGAGTGCTTCAGAGACTGATCTTGTGGTTTCAGGCTGAAGATAGAAATTTTATCCAAGAACATAAGAAACCTTTTCCCAAGCAGCAGAATAACAGTATTAGAAACTCCCTGGTTTCAAGTAAACTTGGCCTTATCACACTAATCTCCTTCACACAAAATTCCCATGGGTATCTACTGACCAAGGTACATTACACCCTTAATGGCAGTGACATAAATAATTTCAGTAAAAAAAAAATATGCATTCCTACGAGTAAATTGCTGAAAGCTACAGCAATAACTACCTATACAATTTACAAAAGTGTATTGGTATTAGAAATAGAAGCATTTTCTACTGTATCTAAAGGCTAAGACCTATCCTTCAATAACCTTCCTTATATTCTTAAAATTGAGAACTTGTGTTCAGTGGGTGGAGATCAAGAACCATTAGAAAGGAAAAAAATGCACTTGTCAAATAAAAAGCTATGTTAGCAGCTTCTCTTCCTTCCACTATGTGTTTCAAGAAACAGGAAATACCATTACACCAGGAACACAGGATCAAACCAGATGCTGCTTCTACTTTGTACCATGTACCTCCAACAACCAGTACCTTACTTTAATTAGCTGATACACAGCCAAAAGTCATGACAGAAAATAAAGGAGACAGCATTGCACACTGCCCAAATGACAACAGGATAGCAAGAACACTAGGTCCCAGTTGCACTGAGCACAGTGCAAGCCTATTGCTCTACTGCAACCTGCAGTGCTAGGTCATCCAACAAGCAGCGCTCTTGGATGCAGGAATTACTGAAAGGGGCGGACAGGCAGTCATGTTGCATGATTTTTTAAAAAACACTTTATCTGAGGGTTTTTTTACATTCTTACATTCTACAGCATTCACATTAAGCTTGTCAAATGTGGGTTCTGATGGAAATCTTCTATTTATTTGTTTTTTTAAGTTCCATATTCACTATTCTCAAAAATGTAACCATAATAGTTAATAAAAAGCCTTTCTGGTAAATTCTTTCACAACAAGCAAACATAACTTTGTTCTCAAGAAAATACTATATAATTTCATTTAGCATATTGAGTTTCCAGTGTAAATCCATAGGAAGATACTTTCAGGCTCCCATATTTCTTGTGACACCTGCCTAATTGTATTTGAAACTGTATTTAATCAATTGATTTTTCCCTTACAGTTTGCATTAGGTTGTGAGTAACTCAGTATTTCAAAGATTGCTCCAACACGGGTGAGGCTTTACCCAATAGCACATTTCCTAGACTAACAGCAAATGTTCACCCCAGAAATGGAAAAACAAAACAAATAAATAAATAAATATTGGTGGTCCAGACACTCCTTGCTGTTTTCACATCAAGTTCCTAGATTTGCTCTGTGAAGGCAGAGTTTTGAGCAAGGCCTTTCAAGCCAATCATGTAGAGACTTTGTGCTTCACATCATCCAGACACAAGACCAGGCAAAGCAGTATCTACTGAGAAGCTAATTCACTTGCTACTCTTCAGCAGTTAAATGGAATCTGGTTCTCATGGCTTTCCAAATAGAAAGACCAGAGTGAATAATACTGTGGTTTTGCCCACTCTTGTTAATTTACACCCTTGTATCAAAGATACTCCATCAGTACAGTTTACCTGGCTTTGGTCCTGTAAACTCTCTTCCTCATTAACATTACTTATTTTTAGGCTTTTGTCTTCTGGAATCGAATTAAATTACTGCTGTCCATAGCCACATCTGCAGTAAACAGAAATGGCATCTTTTCAAGATCCCCAGAGAAATTTCAAAGATATCAGAGCAAATGACTGCTGCTACTCTTAGTGATGAAGCACTATCTGGAAATGATTCCCATGTCTGATGATGATAAAGAATCAATGACTGTTCACTGACTTCGGCTGTAAGGCTGTGACTGCTTTTTCTTCTGTTGTTCACTAGCTTTGTGCCTATAGGTATCTAACACAGGCTGGCAGAGGCATTTCCCCACACTCACATGGATAGTTAATGACTTTTAAATTTAACAGCCTAACACCAAGGAGACACACACATATTGACTATAGCGTGTGTAATAGCTACCTATATTACTAGCAGGAAATGAGCATGCTTCAGGAATTCCAAAGCATTTACTAATGGTTTGGACACAAGATGTTATTTCTTTGCTTTATTCTTACTATACACAGTCAGAATAAAGTATAACATATGTTTTTCAGAAATTCAGTTCCATTCACAAGTCCACCACTTTCAAAAGTGCAAACAGCACGGCATTATTTCTGGTACAGACTGGACAGAACCCCTGGCCAAATATTAAGCAGACCGGTGCTCAGGATATCTGCTGACTTCATACTAGGAACTAGATTCTATTTTTCTCTAATGTACAGTAAGGCTATGAACATAAACTCACCGGCTTGCCTCATCATGTCCTGCTATAGCTCTTCCACCTTTTATACCTCTATGTACTCAGGGAGTGCAACCAAAGCATTCCTCAGAACAAAGAATCATTGTTTTTTGCCTCCTTCCGAACACAGCCAGCAAGTAAACAAAAGCTACAATTCAATTTGGAAAAAAATCATGTAGTCTCTTGCATTATATTACTGTATGAAAGAATTGTACATTGTACAGACTGTACAACTGGAGTTACGAATAAACAGACATCTTTCCTAAATATAAATCAAATGCTACCAGGCTAATATAATACTATAAAAATACTGCTCATCATCTCCTAGTAATATTCTTACACACTGGCAATTCACGGTATCAGTAGAATTCTTTGAAGTACCTCTCCACAGTAAGAGCAACAGGGTTCCCAGAAGGTCATAGTGACTTTCTTGTCAAAGTTAATGCAGCATACTTCAATGTAGTTAAATGGGGAAAAAAACGTTTCTGTACATGGCATTCACTGTGGGACATACTTCAGGAGCTGACATTTGTTCAGTTTGCTTCACCCCTACAGGCCAGCAGCAGGCAGACAAGATGACAATTTGGGCTGTACAGCTCTGTACAAAGCTTCATGCAATACAGCATTGTTTCACCTTCCCAAAAGTAATGAAGACCTTGCATGCAAACACACTGTCAAGTGTAGGAAGCAGAGGTATTTTCTGGAAACACAGGCTTTGGCTTATAAACACTTTTATTTTGATGGCTGCTTTTTTTGCTTTTAAGAAAATATATGTAGCGAAAGCTAATAATTTCTGGGAAGCCAAATGGATCTGTGTCATATTCTAAGTACCATGCTAACATATAATTTGTGTGATATTTAATTAACCTGTGCAGTCTGGAATAGTTTTAAGGGCAAATGGGTTTGGGTTGTATACTTATCCATTAACTCACAAGAGCCTTCTTTGGGAACAATTGCTGCAAGACTGAATGTTTTACTTAACATGTATAACTTGACAAAGGTTCATGACTGGAATGGGTTGCCCAGGGAGATTATGGCTGCTCCTTCCCTGGAAGTGGTCAAGGCCTGGTTGAATGGGGCTCTGGGCAACCTAGTCTGGTGAGAGGTGTCCCTGCTTGTGGCAGGGATAATGGAACTAGATTATCTTCTCTTCCAACCTAAAACATTCCACAATTCTATGACCTGTTCCATACAAGCAGCTAAACTAGATGAGCTTGACAACTGAAAAATTCCCCGTGAAATCCCACATAAGGGTACACCATAAAAATGTTGTAGGCATAAAAAAAAAAATATATGTAGTTAGATTTCAGTGTCTGCCCATCAGCAGATGTCCGATATCTCACAGACGTCCGTTTTTTGATGTCATGAGCATCTAGGAAAAGTTTAATAACTAGGATTATCATATGTATACACCTGTAGGTGCTAGCACAAGTTCTCTCAACTTATTATTACAGAAGCTTAGGCCTGCCCTGACCTAAGAAGCAACATCATTTACTCTGGTAGGTGCTCTGATAAAGTGCTGGTAAAAAAGCTGAATAAGTAGGAAAGCAATAACGAGTGTAGAATCATCGAATTATCAGGGATCGGAAGGGACCTCAAGAGATCATCTAGTCCAATCTCCCTCCCACAGCAGAACACCTAGACCAAGTCACAGAACAGAACATTATAGATTGGAAGCGATCTGGAAGGATCATCCAGTACAATCCCCCTGCCACAGCAGGATCACCCAGACCAGGTCCAGGCAGGTTTAAAATGTGTCCCGAAAAGGAGACTCCACAAACCCCACAAGCAGCCCCCTCCACTGCCCCATCACCCTCCCTGGGAAGAAGCTATACAATCGGTTAGGGTTGGAAGGGACCACAGGATCATCCAGTTCCAACCTCCCTGCCATGGGCAGGGACATCCCACTCTAGATCAGGCTGGCCAGAGCCTCATCCAGCCTGGTCTTAAACAAGCTTAAACAGTAATAAGTCACCACAACAAAACCAGGTAGTAGACAGTCTGTTTCACAAGACCATGTATTCAGGATTTCCTATTTGGGAAGACACAAAGAAGGAATATTACACACTTTAAACAGCAGAAAAATAGCAGTACCTTTTCAAATAGAGCTTATTCATCTGCCTCAATCAAGTCCATCTGACTGACTTTAGCCCCTCGAACTTCATGTGAGTGAACTTCACTCACTTTAAAATCCTTCAATGAAAAAACCTCACCTAAAAAAAGGACATCTAGAAACAAGCCCAAGACGGAAACCACACTGTCAACCCAGGCCTGACTTTTTGTGTTCACTGTAACCAAAATCCTGAGTTGTACTTAACCAGTTACAGAATGGTTTGGGTCTTTAAACACCAGACAATTTTTCTTACATTAACTTATTTCCTCTCTCAGCTCTCATCCTCATTCCTTCTTTCACTTACCAACGGCTTGGTTTCATCCTCATCTTTGAAATAGTAAAGCTGGTCACCCTTGAGAACAAACCAACGTGTGTGCCAGGTTTTGACAAAGCCTCCTTGCTTTCGCAGCCATCCACACTTAATGGCACTGTGCCACCTAGGACTTAGTTGGGGTGTCTCTGCAGAGCCATTATGTTCTTCCATACTGGGAATGGGCAATTCTCCTGTTGACAAAAGAGGAGGAAAAGATAAAATGACTACAAGCCAAAATCTTAGGTGTTGCTGTTTCTTGGCTGGGCTGAAGTAGATGCCAAGAAGCAGCCTTCCAGTGTACATCCTTAGAGAGCGTATTACTAAATATTTTAAGGAAAGCATTGTAAACAGCAGGTAAGTTATCACAACTGCAAAAAAGGAACTAAATCATTACCCATAGGCTTCCCCTGCTATATGCTGCACAACCACAGAAAATCACAGCTTTCAGCTTCAGCTAACCTGATCAGTTCATCTCTACTGCAACTCCAAGGCAGGAACAAAGGAAGAGTTTAAATACAGCAATGTATCACTGCAGTATTAAGGACCCATAAAATTGAACCACAAATGAGAATCTAAATACCAAAAGAAAAAAGCAATTAACTGCTTAGATTAAAGGCTGGTTTTAATTTAGTTCCACAAAGTTACATTTCACTGGTGTTGACACCAGTGTACAAATTAAGTATCTGGATTTTAGCTAGCTAGGGAAAACATCCATTGCTATATCTCTCTTTATCTGGTAAAATTTGTATCTTAACGTATTTGTGCAATACTAAAACAAATGAGATGTATAAAGGATGACCTCACAAGCAACTTTTAATATCTCCTTTAAAGAAGCTGTACATGTTTGGACATTTTCCGTATATAGCAGTTGTATCATTTTATTAGTGACTTCATTCCCCTTAGCAGTTAAAATTCAGCTACCTAACTTGCTTTTGTTAAGAGGAACCCTATTTAGTCAATAGATAGAGTTCATATGTTGTTTTCTGTCTCTCCTTCCCTTTTAGAATCTGTCTACTACAAACCAGACTGAGAATGAGAAATTCCAGAATTTGGCTCTATTTGACTAGTTGTTTTCACAGTTGTTTCAACACCAATACCATAAAAATAGGTTGCAGAAATATCAGGGTGCTGGCACTGAAGCAGAGAGCAGGAAGGTGCAAACCATGTAAACAACAGATGCCAAAATGTGGAATTACACTAAATGAGCATATTCCTCAAACCCATCTTCTGAACAGAATACACAACTTGATGCCAGGAGACAATTCCACTGGCCAACCTCCAGTTTAGGTAATCACTAGAACTGAGCAAATGCTACACGATCTATTCACTTGGACCTGGACGTGGGCTAGCTTTCCTAGACTCCTGGACACGAGGAGTTCAAAGTAAACAAAATGCTAAATGATCCTTACATGCCGGCTTTGCATTAACATCTCCTGGTACACAGAGCCTAGCACCATCTACTACTACTGACCCAAATCTAAACTTTGTTTCCATAAGGGCATCTACCTCTCTCACTAGTCTATCTAGAAGGCAAGTAACGGCACTTATGTTCCCCTTGCCATGCAGAGAAAGCACGTTTCTCCTCAGCTACCACTTACTTGAAATACACAATTTGGCAATGCCCTCAAGTCCCAGCACCTTGCCAGGAAACAGTCACAAAAAGTCCCAAAAGCACAGCAAATCCAGTTACAATGAACACTGACAGAATTGCAAGACGACACAGTTGGCAAGGAACCCTGAAGGTTTTATTCTCACTGAAATACTGCATTTCAAGCATGTAAAAGACCTTTAGCATCCTGTTCCTGTGACCTTTCTTCATTTTCACTGTTACTCAGGTACTGTATCAGGTCATTTGCAGCTTAAAGTCAGCCTGGCACAAAATGGATAAAGACAAGCATGCACCAAAGCACCTGCTGTAGAACTGTACTCCTCCATCCTGTTACATGGTCTAATCCCCTGACTAGCTCTCCCAAAAGTACAAGGAACAGAACACTGTATAAAGGTGACTTCTCCATCTCACACACATTGACAGATACCCAGCAAAAGGATTTTTGAAGTGACTGTGGAGCCACAATTGCCTTGGTCACTGATGAATGTGTAACACATAAACACATGTGCAAAACTCATATAAATTTTTGTGATGCAATGGTTCTACCTAACATGAGATTACTTCCATTCTGTAATACCTACATGAAGAGAAACAAATCACTTTCCAAGTGATGGCTAACTCTGCATTTCTTCCTCTCTATTTCTGATAAACTATACAGAGCGTAAGTGCTTATGTCTAAGGTTATCAAGTATCTTTCAGGTATGCAGTGCTGCCAGTGAGTTTCCTTGATTTTTCCTGATTTAGTCTGGCTGAGTAATAACTTCATAAAACCATTTAGTCTGCATTTATATTACTCATAATATGCCTCAAGATACTCGAGTCTCTCCATCACAGGTGTGAGCATTTGTGAGCAACCACTTCAGGAAGATTTGCCTATTACTCACAATCAAGGGTGCTTCAAATCAGTCAACACTCATCTGGTGTGTCAACAGAATATTGCACCTGAAAGAAAAACATGTCCAAGAGGTAAGAAAATACTTAACTGGAGTCGACTTTCTGCTAGTGCCTAGCATCTGTTTTCACAAGGAGTGTGTTTCAAAGTCTGTCATTGCAAGAACAGGTTTTAAATAATTCCTGGTGTGTTCTTTTTCAAAAGCTTTCTCCTCAATCCTTCAGAATTGTATGTTGATCCAGAAGGTTTTCCAAGACATCTGAGAAAACTTTGATACTACTAGCAGCAACATTCCCAATCACAAATACATCTGGCTGTTCTGCATTCCCTACTCCGATTTCTGTCCTATCAGGGAAGCCTAAAGATATTTTGCTTGGAAGAATTTAATTTCCAAGGTGTAAAAGGTTACTATTGTTAATTAGGCAATTAAAAAAATTGAGAGGTGATATCAGCAGTCAGAGTGTAGAAGGTCTGATCCACTGCCCAGTGACATTAAGGGGAAAAATTCCATTATTATTTAATTCATTTTGCTACCAGTTACAAAACCAAGACCAAACAATTTCGTGAGGAAAACTGACACCTCAGTCAAATGTAAGTCTTTAGTACCTTACTTGCATTTTCACTCCAGAACCATCCAAAAGACATTCCTACACTAGCCAAACTTTTACAAACTCACTGTTTGTTTGCAAGAATTCAAGCACAGCTATAAATAAAATAGCACAGAATTTATAAAGAACATAAGGAAGTCTGCAATTTGTTGGTAATTACAATAGAAATTAGCTAACAAATTCTATCAGGCACCTTTGAAAATGTCAACTTCTATGTGTCTGTACTTACACTCTATTGTCATGACAGAACATGTGTTAGCATACATGTGTTCAGTTTCAAATGTAAAGTTTGGTCAAGTTTTTGGTGAAGTATTGCAGCAGGCTGCCCAGGGAGGCGGTGAAGCCGCCCTGGACCTGGTCAAAAAACAAGTAGATGTTGTTAGAAATGATCCAACAGACACCCAAATCTTTGATAAAATACAAAGATTTATTGGTTGCGGTAATAAGGAATGAGCAAGCGGCACCGGGTGCGTGGGAGTGGGTCACTCCTCCAACACGCACACCTTACAGTTTAAGGCAGCAACATTTTATACCCTATTTCATACGCATTATCACTTCAAAGGATCCCCTATATCAGTCTGCTCTTTGTTCACATCTCCACTTCTTAGTGAGACCCGGGATCCAAAGATAAGGTGGAAGACAATGTTCTTGGCCTGATCTTATTTAAAAGAGATTAAGTCCCCATACATTTCACAACACTTTACAGGTCTTAGATTGCTCAGCCTCCCCCCATCCTGTTTACCGTTTGTCCTGCTGAGTTTCACTGTTTATTTTGTTCATTCAATAGTTTTCCACAATGACAAGGGGGGATATTGTTTTTACCTTGACACGAATCATAATATAACATCTCACAATGTGCCACTAAGAAACGGGATTTAGCGGATATGGAAGCATCAGTTTGAAGGTCAGACTTGGCCTCCAAGATAATCTCTTTCATCCCTAATGATCAGATGATTCTATGATTCTATAAACCTTATACATAAGGTCTGTTTCATTACACCATATACCAGAGTACCAGCTGCAATTGTTTCACTATGAATGTACTCATCACCAACAGGCATCTGACCTATATTTAAAGGATCATGTAAGAGACTAGTCTCAAAAAAGATATGCCCTATTACATTCAGGACAGCACTCAACCTAGCTGGCAGATAGGAAACTTCACAATTGCTCTTTAAATAGCAATGATCAATACTAAGACCTCCATATTTACTGTGGTCTTTGGTACAAACACTGGCAGATAAAGGTGGGCTGCAGAGTCAGAAGCTGTTTTCTCCTCTTTTGCCCTTTCTGCACTCAGCACCAAATAAAGCTTGAGTTAGTCTTAAACACAATCTCTCTACTTGCTAAAAATGGTTTCTTCTCCATATAGCAAAATCGCATTGGCTTCCTTGGTAGAGATAGTTGGGTAACAAAGCACTCCTGTACCTGTGTAAAACAAAGAACAGCAGCAGTTCTGTGACTACAGCATCATGCTGTCAAAGGTTAACTTTTACTGCCCTTGCCATTAGGTCGTAGTCTGTTTAAACCCATGCAGCAAAATCCTAACCCTTCTAAACCTAAAAAAAAAAATAAGGCACTGTCCTCTACATCATTTCCTAACCCCGCTGCCTTTTCTGAGTCGATGAGGACTCCATCTGTAGAAGACTCATGTAATTGATAAGATAGCCAGACAGTAAATGTCTTAAGTGCAGATATACCCTGTCTGGTTTAGCAGTGATTACAAAATGTCACACTACAAAAAAGGATTTTGAAGATTTAAGAAACACCAATAACTCTGTCTTCATTAAGTTTTTGCATGTTATTTCTTATGCACATATATCCTCAGCTTTTTCCTCACATGACAGCAAACAATTCCACGACAAGACTGCTTCTACCAATGTCACTGGAAAAAGTGAAGGTTTCTGCCCATGGTTCCACTCCAGACATGTTAATGTGTAAAAAGAGGCAAAGCCAGAAAGAAATTGCATACAGCAGAAAACCAGCTGTACCTACTGGAGAAGCAAACTGATCTACAGTCAACACAAAAAAATAGCCTCTGGTAACAGAGGAGTCAAGTGATGCAAGATGAACAAAGACATGCAAAATAGTTAGTAAGTCTCAGAAGATGAAATAATGAGCAATGAAAAGGTCAGAGAACAAGTCAAAAGCAGCATGTGGAACAGCAAAAAGGTATTCCAACTCCCACAACTCTCTCCCAGACAAAGGGTTATGCTGCATCTGAATATGTGATACTTAAAAACCTCAAACTGTTTATAGCTTCATACTTTACATGGATTAAGTGATTATACGGGCAGCTTAAAAGTAATTTAATTCCTACACAAGTAGTTAATACTTCAGCGGTTACTGGCTACACTTCCAAAAGAATTGATTAAGAGATGTGTCAAAGCATGATCTCAACAGACGCCTTGAAGTATAAAAATAAGCTGTGGCACTACTTTTTGTTCTCAAACATTGATGGCAAAAGGCATCGAGTATGGATGTCAGCAGCTGTCTTGACAGTGAATGACTAAGTATGGAACTAGGCTGTATCCAGTCTTAGGAAATCCAACATAACATAACTTTCCAAGTTGACCTATTTACAGCAGTTCAGACCTTCCACATGCCTAGCAATACAGACCAAGAGAATTCAGGTGTTAAACGTTACATTCACTGAATATGACAACAGGTGGGAAAAATACATTCTTGTTTGTCTAGGACAGCACAAGTCTCCTCCAGTAACAATTGCAATTCTTCTGAATTGAAGGAGGATACTGGTTCTGTAAAAAGGATTTGTGGTTGCAAGAGAGTGGGATGAAGAACATTTCCTGCCTGTACTGCACTTCATCTCTTGCTCAAAGCAAATACCGCCTCCGAGAAGACCCAACTCCTGCAGTAAGAGGCTAGCACAGGAAGTACTGAGTGGCAACAATTCTACTGATACACATGTTCAGAGCAAGAGCAACCACATTACTGGCTGCCTCCACAGAAGCCACAGTAGAAACACTGGAGAATGCAGCCCACCTCAACCCACGCGATGACTGCATTTTAAGACTCAGTTTAGTTCATATTTGATTAACAGAAGTCTGTGAACTTATTTTTGACATTATTACTATCAGTATTTCTTACAAAGTGACTTCCTTCTGCTTTGTTAAGTATGATGTAATGTTTTCAATTCAACAGAGTTCAACTAACAATGTTTTGTGTTATAAGAGATCTTCTAAGCAGACATTTCACACTTGGAAATGAGTTCCCCAGAAGGGCCACCATATCACTGACTTGGTCTCTGATGCATCTCACCCCAGTATCTGAGAAGAACTGACAATTGCAGCACCTGCCTGCACTGAAATTCAGAATTAACAATAATTTCTCACCCATTCTCAAAGCTTACAGACAGTACAGCATGTGGGGACAACTGTAACGGTGTGTGTGTAAATGTTACACTTGTACGGTAAGCATGAATGAGCTTATGGACAGTATACAGATAGGCACGTACTGTACAGAGCTAGTGAACACCACACAGATTCAGGCAGTATCTTGGCACTGTCCCAACTAAAATAAAACACAGGCAAGTCAAGGGTGCAACTACATCCATTCCTACTAAACTCAGCACCAGAGCCAGTATTTGTGTCCTGTGTGCCAACCCCAGCAGAATCTAAACTAAAAATAAACCTACTTTTAAAAAGAAATCAGTATAGTTTTAATACTATTCAGAATACTTTATATAAATGGTTAGTGCCTCCATCACTTGAAAACATTTCCAATACAGAATTTGTGGCAGCATGGTAGGACAATGTAGTAAAAAATTTATTAGCAGATGTGTCTTTCCACAGTAATAGCCAAAACAAAATAAGTACCAATAAGCATCATTTCCATCTTCTGCAGTTAAAAAAAAAATAAAATCAACATTTTCATTTTTGAACACTAAGTTTGCATCACAAAAGTATACAGTTCACCATCCATGTTTGTCATCAGTTGATCAGGTCTGAGATAAGATTAATCAATTCACTTAGTTAATGTGCTAACAGGCTGAAACCAAAAACCAAGGTGGGTGCCAAAAGTTAAAAAACTCTGACAAACTTCAGCCAGCAATTACTTTAGCTAGTGTGCTAATGGGCCAAAACAAAACCAAAACAAGGTGGGATCAGAGAAACCACTTATGAGTTGCAGTCAAAACCTAAACTAACCCGATTTGTGGGAGGGAAAAAAAAACAAGACATTTAATTCACCCAACATAAAAAGTCATACACACAAAGGCATTTGCACATTCTTATGTAACTGGACCAAGCTGCTAACTCCATCCCCTGAAAGCAGAATAAACCTATAGCAGTTCTTATCCTTCTATGAACATAACGTCCATCTATTTGTATGTGTATCCATTCCTTAGTGCCAAACAGTTTCTTTAAGGGCCAGTTTCCCCTTTCATGTGCCTCCAAGCCTGTCCTATCTCCCAGTGTGCCAATTCCTAAAGGCCACAGCCAGGACTCCATTTCATTCATTCATTTCAGCAAATGCCAGGCAAAAGCTTTCCTGCACTGACATCTGAGGTTACAACTTCCACTCTCTTTCCACTCACTACATTCCAAGGGCAAGACAGCTGTCATGTCCAACCCTGTGACATGTGTTCCTCTGCAGACAAAGACCAGATGACAAATAACTCTCCATAAGAAGGAAATAGGCAGCTCCGAACTAGTTGTAGTGGCTTCAGAGAGTCACTTATTAGCTGAAGCTGAAACTAAGTTTGGAATTCTGAGCTACTTATCACTGGTTGCTACAGTAACTCCCCAATCTCTCAGGCCAAGAAACTCACCAAATTCAACTACACAATGTTATGCCATCTAAACTGTCTAGAAGTGAAAAATTATGCTACACCAGATTAATAAAACCATTGTGGCACTGCCCTTTCCAGTAAAGCTTTAGTGAATACTGCCCCAAATTCCTAAGTCAACACCAAGACACTACCCCTTGACAGTAAACTTAATTCATATGGAGAAATGTTACAAATTCACATCATCTTCATTCTTTAAAGACTCAATCTGTATACAGTTGCTAACACATACTTTTCCAGTTTGTACCGGAGGAACTATTAAATCATAGAATGGCTTAGGCTGGAAGAGACCTCAGATCATCTAATCCAACAAACCCAATGAAAAGAGACAGCTCTCTAGTACTGTACTGCACCTACAGTCTTTAGTGTTACTGTACCCCACAGTTAAAAGGTGAACACTCGTTCTTTAAAAGCCTTCCATATTCACATGTGTCATTATAATCATTATGTAAAATTCATTTGAATTCTGCATGACACAAGCTATACCATAGAGGGTAGCCTCTCACTGGTCTGCTACACCAATTGGGTGAGCAGCAGAAGTGAATCAAGAGTACTTTAGCAAGCAACTGGTTACCTTCCATGGGCAGCAAGCTACCTAAAACCATGCAAAGAATCTGTGATTTATCTAAGTCACTATCTGCAGGGCAGAATACCAGCACGTCCAAGGGAAATTAAGTTATTACCTACATTCAGAGGTTGTTACTATTTCACATGATTCACTGCAGTTAAAGCAATAGAGAATCCTCACCTCTTTCCCTCCAAAAATGCACTATCTCTTTCTATAGACATCGTTGCTCTGCACTGTTGCTTTTTATTATTATTTTTTTAACTCTGACCATCTGAATGACTGTGACTTCACAAGCCTATCACTACTGCCTTGGACAAGTACACCCTGAAATAGAAACCCCATGAAGATTTCTCCAGCCTGAGTGTGAAAGGAATTAAAAACCACGTAATTGTTTGGGCTTCTCTTTTTACAAAACCAAACATGCAGACTTTACTTCACTGTTACTCGTAACACCGCTCATTTTAACTAAGTTCAAGCTTTACAGCATGAAGTCACAAGGAATATACCTGAGTCCGAGTCCTGTCTTGTAGGCTTACCAGAAAAATACAGTGCTATATTAAACAAAGAATGCTTCTTCCTCACTAACAGTGCTCCTTTTCCTCACACCTGTATTTAGAGCACTTAGTCCTTAATTCTGAAATGTTTTCAATATTAACTCTTAAAAAACTCACCCTCTTACCTCCAAGATACAACTTTGCTTTTTGCAACAAGTTACTCATCACGCTTCAGGGGTTATTTTACCTTTCAAAAATTTGCTGACTGTAAAAATTCTTAGTGGAACAAACACGCTAGGATAACTCTTGAATGTTATTACTTTCTTGGGGAAAGAATTATACTTTTTTCCTTGCAGAAAACTATCAGTCACACTAACACGTGAAGACCAAGTTACACAATACTGCAAGACGATCTCTGTAACATTACCTACCCTAGTAATTACCTACACTAATTTTATACTCAACTAGCTAAAAAACACCATGTCATCCCTGCCCCTACCTCCTCCCTCCCTTCAAATTGCATCCTCAGTCAGAACCGAATAAACTCATTCCCATTTGCAGCACACCAACATAAGCAATAATTACAGAAGAAAGCAACTACATTCACACGGATATTACAGACAACAGTCACCTGCCAAGAAAGCATGAATTGAGAACAAGATCACCAGGCTCATCTGTTCATTTTGCTGCACTAATGGCTCTAGCAGCGCTGCTGGCTAAGGCCCTTGCCACTGTGGGAAGACAGGGCTAGCTTGTTCCTGATGAGCAGAAAAGTACATTCTTGGTCTCGATGCTAACTCCTTCTCCTTTTGCACCTCACATAGAGTAGAAAAGCAGGGTAAGGAAAACAGGACAAAAATAAAAGTCCTTTCATAGATTTCCCCATCACCTGCAACAGGTGTCAAAATAGTAGTTTCACAATTACTTCTTTTTACAAAGAAGGAAAGTACTACTTCTTTCCCCTTACTTGTAATGTTCAGGTTTTCTATAACTTACACCAACCCCAACCTGCATTTCAAAAGCAACAAGTTTTTTAAGTGCAGGAAAGCAACAAAAATTTAAATAAGTGTTTTGAAGAATTCTCTTTGCAGAATGAAGTCTATTATGTAAAGTATGAGTTCTGCGATGCAACTGGTAAGAGAAATCCAGCAACTACGTATGCAAGCCAGTGCAGTAGAGCTGTGTAAAAACTACAACAGCAATTTCATATAGGTTAACAAAATTTCACGTTTTAGCAAAAAAAAAAAAAACAAAAACAAACAAAAAAAGGCTCGTTCAGTACCTATTTGTGACTAGACATTATAACAGAGCAGTATCATCTATCTATCTTCTGCATCAAGGACAGCTGAAAACTCTTAAGTGTAAGATATTAAGATATCAAACATCACAAAGTATATTTTCTTATGACATGTGAGAAACCTAGAGCAGAAGCCAGCTAATTAAGAACTACAGATCATTGCACAAATACATGCAGCAAGAGCTGAACAGCAGCCAGACATCTCTACCTCACATCAAGAGCTAGGTCAAACCATGGCTAACCTGATGATATGGCATTGGCTCATTGTGGCTTTCTAGGCACAGGCCATATAGAAGGAATCATGACATATGGATAGGTAAAAGCAGCTGGAACTTGGAAATCCTGTCTGCTTTGCACAAATAGCAAAACAAGTCCAAACTAATGCTTTTACTCATAAAATACTTGCAGTTTTGTTTCATTGGCAACAAAAATAGGTTGCTGGCATTCTAGCTCTCTGTTAAAATTAAATGCAGACAATGAAGACATTTTCCAAACAGATGGAAGAAATGCATCTGAAATCTCAGCTAAGTCTTGAAAGATCCTGTACATTAAGTATTAAGCTTTCTACAACACAGAGGAATCCTAAGCACTAACTACTATGATTTAATTCCATAGTGTGATTTAGGACAACTCAACCAGACACAAATTCTAAACAGAAAGTAAAAAAAGCCTTTCATGTACTCTCAAGTTAAGTCAGACATTAATGTTTCATGTATCTGGACAATCTCTTTTCAACGGAATACTGATCTCTATTTCAAAAGGTAGTCAGACAAAAGGATAAAGAACGAACACCTTTCACTACTGGCAGCCCCAGTAACAAAGGATTCAATCCATCACTTTTCCAACACCATCAAGACTGATCAAAGAGTACAACATTTTTAAACCAAAAGAACTGTTGAGAACAAAAGCACTTCAGCCCTCAGTCTCAGTCACCAGTACATAAACCTTACTCATTTTATTATTTGAAGAGTCACAGCATACAAAAAGCATTTCTGTACCTCCACTGCTGAAACAGCTTCTGATTGTCACTATGAAGAGAGGTCATTCCCTCCAGCACACACACGTGGCTTTATTCTTTGAACTGGCATTGCAGGCAGAAAATGTAATTTAACAGGGTATACGTTTAGATTCCCCAGTGTTTAGTTTGTCCTTTAATACAGCTCTGTCTGAATCAAAAACTTTTACTGCACACACTGAAATGCCATTCTGAAATTATTTCTACACAATAAAAGTTACTGAATGATGAATGAATTCTCTTTCCAAACTCCATCTTCTGGTACATAGTTTGGTATGAATTAATTCAATCCACAAGCTTTGCAATAAGTAGTTTTGACACTTGGGAGCAGAATGTAAACTTTTCATATTAATTCTTGTTCTAGCACTAGGTAATTACTCAGAAAATTGTATAACCACAATACAAGTTGATTCTTTAGTCCTTACAATAATAAGTTTGAAACTTCTCAAAGGAAGCAGCCTTTTTTTTTCTGGCTTAAGTGCCACAAAAATGTGAGTTGCTTGGAAGTCAAGCAATTTTGTTTCCAAGTAAACACAACTTGGTGTTTCAGTAGTGTCAGACCAGAAGTATTTACATGAGAAAAACAAGTAGTATGGGTAGAATTCCTGTTCTAATCATACAAATAGCCTGATCACATTGATACTGATTTCCAAAATCCTCCTCTTTTAGTGCTGCTGACCAACTACCTGAGTGTTGTCAACTCTTCCTTCATTTCATGCAACTTCAAGACAGATGAGATGAAATTCAGATGGAACTTACACTTAAAAACAAAACAAAAAACCCCCACTACTTTCCACAGGAGTTTTTTTCTTTTTAGAAAGTTTGTCTATGCAGGAAATGTGGCTTCTTGCAACTACCTCTATGAAGAGCATTTTCCAAAATAATCTTGCTATGAAAAAGGCACAACCAATGGTATTGGCTAGCTTTGGAAAAAGGAAACTGCAAGTCCTTTGGGTTTTATGTGTATCTCGTACATCATCTTCAGTGCTGAACAGTTAGAGAACTGGACTATCCATCACATCTCTATCTTAAGTTGTTTTTTTATTGCTCTAAAGGGCAGCACACCCCGCTGCTGCAATAGGAAGTCACACATGCTCCAGCTTGTGAACTCTTAAAAATACAAACTCTGGGAGGATGGCCAGCCTGCAAAGTACAATGAGAGGATAAATTTGATTTAAACCCAAGTAAGTTTCAAACCTCTCTGGTTTGCCCCTCTTCTGAATTCTTAACACATTATGAATTATGAACAGGTGTTTGTACCTAGTCTTTCTCAGAACTGCACAAGTTCCTTCACTGGTTGACAAGACCAGGGAAATAATGGAATCCATTCTTGGCAAAATCCTAAAGAGAAACAAGTTGTTGAGACCCATCTTCTCTTTGATCTTGAAATGCAGTCCCTCTCCAGTAAGAGGTTAAGGATCTGGCTAATCTTTTCCCAAATCTTAGCACATAAAATTATTTTCAATGCCTGAGGACCAAAAATACCATACAGTCCATACTTTTAGAGTTATTAATTACTCGACTGGCTGAAGAATACTATCTCCTGTCCACCCTAAACAGCCCTTTTGGCCACCATAATCTAAGAATGCTCACTTTTGGCAATGACAACAATGACCTATATGCTGTACCAAGAGAGAATTTTGACTTGCTGGTCCTGTAACAAGACTGATATCTAGTACTGTGTCCAGTTCTGGGCCCCTCAGTTCAAGAAGGACACAGAGCAGCTGAAGGGTGTCCAGCATAGAGCAACAAAGATGATGAAGGAAGTAGAACACCTCCCTTATGAGGAAAGCCTGGGGGAGCTGGGTCTCTTTAGCTTGGAGAAGAGGAGGCTGAGGGGAGACCTCATTAATACCTATAAATATGTGAAGGGTAGGTGTCAGGAGGATGGAGCCAGGCTCTTCTGAAGGTCATCTGGTGATAGGACAAGGGGCAATGGGTGCAAGCTAGAACATAGAGGTTCCATATAAATATCAGAAGGAACTTCTTCACAGTGGGTAACGGAGCACTGAAACAGGCTGCCTAGAGGGGTTGTGGAGTCTCCTTCTCTGGAGACGTTCAAAAACTGCCTGGATATGTTCCTGTGCGACTTGCTCTAGTTGGTCCTACTGTGGCAGAGGGATTGGTCTAGACATTCTTTCGAGGCCCCTTCTGATCCCTAACGATTCTATGATCTACCACAGCCACCAGTACATAAATCTATGTAGAAAATGGTGTAACAGAAGCCCACACCTGACTATTTTGTTTGGAATTCTGTTTTCACACATTGCACAGAAGAAGACAACAGAAATCACAGGAAGCAGCACAGTCATTTTACTCAGGTTTTCAAGCCTGAAACATTTGCCACCTATTTTGTAAGACTCTGAAAAAGCCATTCACTGCAGCAGACCGCTAACTATACAAGATGTAACCAGAGTTTGTGGACAGAAAAAGAACAAAGAACCACAACCTGAGTGGTAACTTTCAACCAATTATAATCAAGTGCTGCAAAATCAAAGCCATGATAAAGTAAGGATGAGACCATCTCCAAAACAATTTATTTTTGTCGGAGACACAAACGACCTTAGTGACCAATTCAGGGCCTACAACTATTGTGCAGTCAACATAGCAATTACAAGAGATAATTCAAAGCCTCTAGAAACTGTACAAGAAACAGTGAAGCCAGTAGGAATAGGAAGGTGATTGTCCCCCTGTACTCCACACTGGTGATGCCAAACCTCAAGTACTGGGTTCAGTTTTGGGCACCTCAATATGAGAAAGTTATTGAGGTGCTGGAGCAGGTTTAAAGATGGGAAACAAGGTTGGTGCAGGCTCTGGAGAACAAGCCATTTCTCAGGAGCAGTTGAGAAAGCTGAGACTATTTAGTCTGAAGAAAAGAAAGCTGAGCAGAGACCCTACTGCTGTCTATAGCTACCTGAAAGGAGGATGCAGAGAGGTAGGTTTTGGTCCCTTCTCACAAGTAACAAGGAAAAGCAAACAACAAAATGACCTCAAGGCACACTGGGGGAAGTTTAATTAGACATTACAAAAAGCTTCTTCATTGAAAGGGTCACCAGGCATTGGAATAGGCTTCCCAGGAAGGTGGTTCAGTTGCGACAGAATCATAGAATGATTTAGGTTGGAAGGGACCTTAGATTAGACTCATCTGGATACTATTAAATCAACATATTTTAAACAAGACTTCCGGTTCTTCTCTCTAGCAAACAAGCATTAGATCTGCTAAATTCTAGTCTTGGGTTAATTGAATTGCAGTTTAGAAATTACAAAAAGATGAAAAGAAAGGGCAAACTTCTGCTGACAATACCAAAAAATCTATGATAAGCAGCACAGCACATAGTAAAATAAAAAAATTAAAAAAATAGAAAAAGTTATACGAGGAACAGATTTCACCACTCCTCCCGCACAAAGCCACTTTACCATGGTTCACTGGGGAATATTACTTCATGCTTGTTGTAAAGAAAGGACATAAACAACTCTTGCAGTAGTCTGACATTTCCTGAGACTGCTGAGGCATCTGGGGTACCCCAAAAGATAACTCATATCTGGGACTTGGGTAGCATCCCAGTACAATTCACCTCATGGTCCAGGTTTTACTAAAAATGTACCATTCAAGCAGCCTTGCAACAAAGTATTTAAAGCAAAAAAAAAAAAAATATCTAGCATCCCTGGAAAAAGGCTTTGATTGTGGTAATTTGTAAGTGATGGAACAATGTGCAGAACTCAGACTTCACTACAACTATTCTAGATTTTTCCCTCCTATCCCAAGTCAGTGAAATGGTTGCTCTTGGACAGAAAGCGGCCTTTATGATTTATATGGCTATTTGAGAACACTGCAAGGAAACTCATGAGAACTCAAGAATCACATTTAATGAAGAAAAAAAAAAGAGACAGAAGACACTGCAACTCTGAGCTATTGCTTCCTAGAGTTACATTTGAAAAATACAATTTGCTTCCTCTGGGAAAAATACAATTTGCTTCCTCTGGGAAAAATACCCTGAAAAGAATGCAGAGTAAACACTGACGTCTTTCTTCATTACAGTTCCCTAGCAGTGATAATATGTAATAAATTATTTGCAAACTTGCTTTCCAATTCAATACGAAAAATAATACACCATATCAAGATGCCATCAGCTTGTTTACAAAGTTTGATTTTTCTGCTCTGAAAGCTGCAAAGACAACTTGGAACACATTCAGGGCAGAGGAATAAAGATGAGCATTTGCTTGAACTGACCATGACAGCCAAGAACATGTTCCACAGATGTTTGAAGAGTGCAAAAACCAACGAAAAAAACCAACAACTTAACAGGGAAATTGATAAACATTGGCTCACTAGCACAAGCAAATCATCGGCTCAGGATGCATATCAGTAATATCCACTGGCAGCAGTATAAACCATGGCAGCTATCTTCCCATAGCATGCTTGAGTGAGTAACTAGCCCCTTGTTTAGAGAACAAAAATGAGCACCACTTTTTCACTGCCCAGCAAAAGTCTTCAAGTGTTCAGTAAAGGACTAATCTTGAATCAGTGTTGCTTCTGAATCAGAAATGCATGTACACCATTTGGCACAGGACCAGTTTTTCCATGTCCTATATCTTCATCCAAATTTGACTGAAAGCGATACTCTGCAAAGTACTCAAACAACATCATCCTGATGACTACAGTTTTATAAACCTAATGCTGTTCATGAGGACCCTATACATGAACACTGGATGAGGGTTCTGAAGACATGTTTCTTTTACTGCTTAGCCAAAGTATTTTCAGTGCTGCTACCACAAGTTTTTTCAGTTTTTCCCTGTTTTGAGGCTTGCATGATTTCATTATTTATGAAAATACAGAAGTTCAGGAAAATTAGCCTTATCATCCCTCACTGCTATTTTTTTTCCACTGGATGTGAAGAAATCATCCAATTGTTACAGTGTTTTGTACTAAGACAGGAGCTACCCTGCACAAGTCAAAACAAAGGATTTCAGCATATGAACAAACATGTGGATGTGTGATAAAACAGTTACACCTATGAACAATAGAAGTAAACTTATTCTGTGAGCTATATGGCTTTATACACAGGAAGTTTTCCCATTTCATCTTGTAGATTGACATGAAGAACTGGAATAACTACAAAACTAGATTCCACATTCTTCAATTCACTATTGGCTTTACATTTCTTTTTTATAATTATATTTACCTGAACTGCAATTTTACCCTGTGCTTTTTTTGTCCCAGGATGGCACAACAGGATCTTTTGTCTCATCAACATCATCTTGGAATCCAGTGACCTTTCTCTGACAACTTGCTTAAAAGTAATACATCCTCACAACAGTTTTCAGTGGAAACATCCAGTCTTTCTGCAAAGGTTTTACAGCACTACCTTATTAGTCTCAAAAATTCTGCAAATGATGCAGCAGCCAAAAAGCAGTTCCTTTTTGTTCCACTTTCAATGAATCTTAGAAAAAACTATTTGCTTGTATCAGTTTCCGAGCAATCTGTCTAGGCATCCAAGCTTATAAACTAGAAGAATCATTCAAGCTGTCTTGCTTCTAAACAGACTCAAACCAAGAAGCTTGTTTAACATGTCTATTAGGCTCCATTATTTATTTCTTGACATTTCCAATAAATCCATCTTTCACTTTTGCAGTAAGACTTGAACAGTTTCACTGCTGGTCAGCTACAGTAGATATCAAAAAGCTGTGCTTCTGAGGTATTCTGAAAACACACAGAGAAAACCTACTTTCTGCAGACCTGCAGCAGCATACAGCTCATTTTCAAGCTTCAGTTTTTACCCTCTTTTTTAAGCACAGACCTAACTTAAAACAATTTAAAATGGACCTTATTACCAACAGCTCCACACTTAATATTTTCCAAGTTATCATCCAAAATTCTGCAAGTATCCTTTCATTTGTGCTGTCATACCACAGCCAACTTTCAACACATACTGGCTGAAACTGTCAGTAACCTTCCCGGACAGACTGATTTTAGAGATGCTTGCTATCTAATTTCATGCTTCTAAGCAAAGCCCTAATACCTTTGATTATTCTCAAGGGCAGCATTACCTATTTACTTGAAATCATTTAAGGGGTAGATCAACAGCATGAATAAATCTTATCTAAGGATATAAAAGAATGCAAAACTTTCAGCTGTAGGATGTGCAAGTCACAATTGTTGATAGCAGAAAAGACTACATAGATAGAAGAGATGGTCAGAAAACCAATTCTTTTTAGAAAAGCTAGACTGCTTTACCTTCCTGATATTAATAAATACTTCAAGTGAAGATTTGGCTAGTTGTCTACTTTTAAGTAAACATGCCATAAAAGTATAAATGGGCAGATATGGACCATTCATCAAGAAAAACTGGCTTTTTTTCCATTTTATCTGTCCTTCCATCACAGATTTAAGTTAGACAACAGGAAAGGGAAAGCAAACACCACCTTTTAACATATGGAGATGTGCACCACACACAATAAAGAGGACTTCATAAAGTTCAGTAACATGCAGGTGCCAAATCTTCCATGAGAAAAAAAAAATACGATTAATCATTTGAGAAATCTGGAGGCTCTCATGTGTTGTAGTTTGAAATTGGTGGGTTTTTTAGACTGAGGGATTGAAAGTTGCTATGGCAATTTTTGATAAGCAGCTGGAATTTCAATTTCTTCCCAGCTTCAGTTCTGGACAATCAGCCCCTCTTGCAAACAAGCATTTTTGGTTGAGAGCTAAAAAAAATGGTGCCACCAGTTTCCTGTGTGCGGTGCTTCTTTGTTTGGAAATCCAGTAACACAGCTCTGGAGCAGGCATGCCACTAACAGCCAGCCATCTTATAGCCTGGAGCACAGTGAAGGTAAGAATGAGTTTGGAACCTCAGAGATCGGTGGTAGAGAAGTTTGCCTGTAAGTCCGTGGTGTGGTGAAACGGAAGAAGAGAGTCCTGTCTGTATCTCTTGGAAGTCAATGTGCTAGAGCAGGGGATTGGCTTTGAGAACATAGATAAAGGAACTTACGCTTAAAGCAGCTGCTGGCTTTGAGGACAGGAAAGCTGGACTGAACTGTGGACACCACATTTCCGCAATGAAAATAACTGCTAGAGATTTCTTACCCCTGAGGGAAGAAACAGCTTGGCCCAGTTATGTAAGAACATGTGATTAATCTCTGCATGTATGGGGTTTTTATGTTGTGTGAATGAGGTGTGTTTTGTTGTGTTTCTCCAAATTAAGCCAATATTTGGGGGTTTTTTGGTTTGGCCCATTAGCACATTAACTAAATTAATTAGATAATCTTATCTCAGACCTTATCAACTGATCAGCTGGTGACATCATGCCACATTTCCACATCTATCCACAACATCCCAGTCTCTCTACTTAAAATGTAGTGGCCTAAGAGAACTATCAGATATATTGGTCTTCAAGTGAAGTTGAATCTATTCCATCATATCTACCCATCCACAACACTTCATAGGTAACTGCCCATTTTTCACACCCTCAGAAAAGAATCTGAAAACCCACAAATGTATGTATGTCTGAAATCATTCAGTAGCACTGCTTGTATTTATAGTTTCACTGTCCTGAGTTCATTCAGGATTTCATATAGCAGCACAGACTACAGATTATTTTCTTTACTTAGTATTTATACCAGGTATCTTACACTAATTTACCGTTACTCACTGTACACATAGGTAGACTGAAAAATACTTAGTAAATTCTTAAAAAAAGTCAGTAAAGTTATCAGAAATCAATTAATAATCTGCTTATCACAGGACCAAAACATCACAGTGAAAATAATAAGAATCCTGCTGTGAACATGTGAATTGCTGTAGATTATGTTTGTTGCCCTGGCACATCTTATAATACATGTAAAATATTCTTATGATTAGGGACTAAACTATTCTTTTACAGGTGTCCACCATGACAAACAGGCAGGACAGGAAAGGCCCTTTCAATTCCAATCTGCTTCTGAAGCCCCACGGGAGCCCCCAATACAGTTCCTTTCAGACAGTGAAATTTGTTCAATCCAAACAGCTATTACAATATTTGACCTCACTCCCAACCCAGAAGTCTAAAGGCTATCCAGGAACTCTATTAGTGAGCATTTTGCATCTCACCACACTCATGGACGGTCTACCCCAATTTATTCCTGCATTATCACCCTAAATAGTTCTGATCCCTCCCTGATGCTTACCCACTTGCTATGTTTATATGCAGATTAAAGGCTGATCTCATTTTTACTAGAAAATGCAAAGCCAGGTGTAATTTTAAGAAAGAGAACTGAAGCATGTCTGGTTAAGTCAAAGCAGCAAATATCATATCCATACCAGATAACATGGAAAATTCAACAACCCAAGAGCACCATGTCTCTTGCTTACAGAGATATATTGTTCTCCATAAGTTTTCATCACTCAAAACCAGTATTTACAACATGCTTTCCCACAGCTTCTCACTACTTGCGTAGCTTTGGCTCCAAAATTAAAACCCAGACTAAGGAAGCCTGCTGGCATCAAGGCAGATCTGCATTTATACTAATGTATGTTTTCTAAATAACATTTATTATACATTCCTGAATGATTAAATTAACTAACTCCAGTTTGAGCCCTCTAATCTGCTAGAAGGAGAGCAGCTTTCAGCATCACTTAAATATTAATAATGCTTCACATGTCAATTAGCTTCACTTTTGAAGAACTTTTCTCTTGAACCACGCTTAAAATAACTGTCAAGACTTCCTACTGCTATGCAATGGAATTGCTTCTTGTTTTAAAACAGAGAATAAACCTGTCTTGCAGTGGATGCTTGTCTTGGGTTATAGAATCAAAAAGACTGTATTCTATTTTCATCTGTTGAAAGCAGTTGAGAAGCTGTGTGGTTTTGTTTTTTGTAACTCCAGGGGGATGGGGGAGTGAATGCCTTGCCCCATTGTTAAAACCAGGTAGGGCAATGTTTCTTGGGGTGGGAGAGTGAATGCCCTTTGCCCCACCTGGTTTTAACAATTGGGTCAGTAATGTTCCTTAACTATCTTTTGCTGGTGGGCCATTAAGACTCATATCATCCCATTGTGAGACTCTTCNCCGCACCGAACAGAGCTGCTGCTGTGGCTACCCGTCTCTCCTTGCCGCCTCCTGCCTGCTGCGGCCTCTGTCTGCACCCGCAGCGAGGAAAAGTCTCTCCACATCTGCCGCTCTGGGAACAGCAGCAGGTCTACTCTGTCGGGATCCCTAGGACTTTCTTTTGACTGGTTGTTTGGGTGTACTGTTGGGTTTTCTTAGTGTTCTTAATAAAGAATTGTTGTTCCTTTTCCCAAATATTTTGCCTGAAGGCCTTTAAATTGAAAGAATTTGGTATCTGTCTTCCTAAACCGAGACAATGCTGAATGACATTTTGTGAACAAAATCAGTCTCCAATCTTGATAGTAGCTATTGATTGGAAGTGAAGGAGGGGTTGCTACTATCCTTCCATTCTGAAACTTCATTTTTATCCACACTACAAAACTCCATGAGAATAAGTTTTTTTGAACCAGGAATTTTGCTCTTCATTTCTAAACTCAGCAAGTACACTGAAATTACTTACATCAAAGCCATTTGAACTCCAGCAACACTATTAAGATCCCAAATCACTACAGTCAAATTCTGATTCTCAAAGCCCATTTGCAAAGCTCATGTTTAGAAAATGAAGCCTACAAAGGCTTTGTACTTGCAGTCATAAAATAACAATTCAGTGTCATTTTAAAACAAGGGACATCCTTATCTCCGAATTAAAAGACGCTGCAAGCTTTTTCTTTCTCTAGGCAGGCTCTTTAACATTTCTCTGTTTGCTTGCTTCTTAAAAGAGATTTTTAAAAGACCACATAGATACTGCAACTATCAGTTATAATTTCTTTATAGCAATCCAGGATTTCTTTTTGGTGTTTTGAAAAAACACTTAGTAGCAGATAACTACAGTGATTATTCATGCATCTGACACCAAATTTGATATCAATCGCAGATAAGAGGTAAAAAGCTCAACACAAAACCAACATAGAGACAGATACACAGAAATTAACCAGAAACACAAACCCTTGAAGGAAATATGTAGACGTTCCACCACATAAAAGCTTACACAGCAAATAGGCTGCCTACTCTGATGTCTTACAAGCAATGCATATATCATGGTAGGGTTAACCCTAACCCTACCTGCGATACATCCTCCATAAGAGTACTATAAATAAAAAATAGGGTTACGGTTATAAGCAGATTTACAGCACAGCTTTTTCCTTCATCCTTATCTTGCACTTAACAACTGTACTACCCTTATTTACTCAGCATAATTTCCAAGACATTACTTCAATAATTATTGAAGACGATAATCAAATAATAGATTCCCACATATCTGTCTTCATGTCCTAGATACACATCTGTGTTCACATACTTGTCTTTGAATTGCAGTGATCTGTTGAGCTCCAGAAGGAAGCATTAAGAATGAGGTTTATCATGCTCTGTGCTATATATATTGATACTTCTCAGTCCAAGTCCAAGCAGATAAAGTGAACACAATTAGCACTGAATTACATTAATAGCCAACTATATTAAAGTAGCCTGTTCTAAATTCACATGGTCATCATTGTGATAAAATCTCGGAGCTATTACAGAATGCAGAGTTCCTCAAGGTTAAAGGACTCATTGACACTTCCCCTTATCCCAAAAATACTGAAAGATGAATGTCCTAGTTTGAAAATCAGCATTTTATTTTGAAGCTAGATTTGTCCCATTGGATGCCTGGACCCCAGAGGTGATTGGTGGACAAAAGCTATAAAAGGTGGTGGACTTAGGATTTTTTCCCTTCTTCTCCTGTCTCTTAGCAGACAAGAGTTCTGCCAGGATGAGGGGCCACACTTCCCCCTCAACTCAGGTCACGGCGGGGGAAGGCCTGGGCACTGTGGCCCTGCCACTGGCAATTAGTGGGCACAGTGAAGCTGCAGCCCCCTTGGGAGTAGGAGCAGGGCCTGGCTGTGGGATGCTCTCACACAGTCTTCTCGTAACTTTGAAGATGCCAAGAGAAGGTGGTGAGCTCTTAACCCTTTCCCTCACTAAGAGCTGTAACCACTTGGGAGAATATAAAAAGAAGAAAGAGAGGAAAAGGCCCTGGAGTAGGTTCTGGTTACCACACCAGGTATAGACCCATGTGACCAGCACCATGTTCCTCTCTGTCCTCACCATGGGCATGCCCCATCATGACCAGAGCCATGGGGATGGCACAGATGTTGTATCTCAGCTCTGCCACTGAGAGAATGGAAGAGGCTTCTGAAGGTTCCTGCTGCTTGGTCAGAAGTTTTGTGCTACAAAGAGAAGATAGGACTGATTTCTTAAACCTTTGGCAAACAGAAACAGACTGGGGTTCTACAATGTATGCTGTGCTCCTGTACCTGAGATGCTGTCTGTTGTGGCCTGGAGGATCTGGCCATAGTACCATTGTGAAGTACTCCCAAGATGAGAGGAGTTAGAAGCAAGCCTGAGACGCACATGAGAAGCTGACATCTGCAGTAAGACTGGAAAAGGAACTTTTCCACAAGTATCACAATGTAAGAGGGCATCAGGAGCCCTACTGAGTTCTATACCTGGATGGGATGGCTGAATTGTCCCTCTGATTAAAGTGCATCTTTTCTATGGCTCTCATCTGAAACCAAAGTCACATGTGTTAGTTCTCTCCCATTTCTCTCAGAGTGTGTGTAAACGCATTGTGACAGTTTCTGGGGTGTGTTTTTTGGGGTTTTTTTTGGTTCTTTTACTTATTTGGGGAATTTTCCTTGGCTTGTTGGTTGTGGGTTNCACATGAGAAGCTGACATCTGCAGTAAGACTGGAAAAGGAACTTTTCCACAAGTATCACAATGTAAGAGGGCATCAGGAGCCCTACTGAGTTCTATACCTGGATGGGATGGCTGAATTGTCCCTCTGATTAAAGTGCATCTTTTCTATGGCTCTCATCTGAAACCAAAGTCACATGTGTTAGTTCTCTCCCATTTCTCTCAGAGTGTGTGTAAACGCATTGTGACAGTTTCTGGGGTGTGTTTTTTGGGGTTTTTTTTGGTTCTTTTACTTATTTGGGGAATTTTCCTTGGCTTGTTGGTTGTGGGTTCAATAAAACCTTTTTAGCAAAGCTGCTTCATTGCCTGTTGAATTCTCAACAAGAGCTGGCTAGTGTGTTTGGATTGCAGGCACCAACCCAGAACCAATCTAAACCTTCATCCTAAATCAGCCTGAATCAGCCACTTTGGCCATGGGGACCAGCTGCCACATCCAGCTGATATACAGTGTAGGACGTGCATGTGAAGCAAAGCTAATAGTCTGCAGCCTCTGCATAATTTCTTTCTCTAACAACTCAAGATGGGCCTTAAGCATACTTAAAGCCACCCTTGACTGCAGTGACCTCCCATTTAGTAAACTCATTTAGCACACTGGGACTGCTGGAGTCCAGTAGCACTTCAGCTTGTTTTCCCACCTCTGCAGCACTGGCTGTCAAGAACGGTACATAGAGGAAGTCTCCCTACTCAAATAAGCTTCAGAGTGCTTCAGGGGATCTGCTCCACTTGAATTCATCTCATCAGCTCTTGTGATTCATTTTCCAAATGTGACGCCCACACATCTCCATAGCACTGCCTAGACACAAGGCTATGATTTTTCAAAATCCAAGGTACAAGCCTTCATCACAACAAAACCATGATGTTTGGGAGTTGTCAGCTGCTTGCTGTCCTACTGAGGTTGGTGCACCACAAAGACCAATGCAAACTATCTTGTAACACCATCCAGCTGCTTCTGGGTAGTCACACACAGTGCCCTGTCAAGGCAAATCTCTCCTGGCTCCCACAGCACTGCTGGCACCAAAGCTGAGGGCTGTGCGCCCTCCCTCCTGCTACAAGACTGGGATTTCAGCAGCATCCAGAAAATGCATTTCTGCAGATTAAGACTATCTGGCTCAGCACAGGACTTGTTGATGTCAGCTGTGCTGCCGAAAGTAAAATACACCCATCATTGAGATGTCTGCTATTTTCATGTTTTCCGGAGCAACAGAACAGTCACCTTTCCTCCCCAAATGAAAAAAGCACATCCTAATCAAGGTTTTCTAAATAAGTAAGTTGTTGCAGGCAACAACTATGAAAAACCATCCTATTTTAAATCTTTGCTTTTAGCATCATAGACGAAACTAACGTAGACCTAACCTTAGCATTTGCACTTTCTTCAGTCTTACATTGTAGGAAGAAATTTTAAACTGGAAATTTAGTCTCTGCTGTCTTTTTAATTTTCTGTTCCTCCCAAAACTGGCAGTGGAATAACAGCTTTAAAAAGCTATGTGTTTCCTTATCATCCAACAGTATCAGCTACTTGTTTTAGCCAGAGTCCTCAACATTACAGAAAGCTGAGTTCCAGACAGAAAATGAAGAAAACCCATATCAGATATACTAGTGTCCTTGTGTTAGAATGCCAAGAGCATTTTTCCTCCTGGCTGAAAGCTAACATACAGTTAATTCAGCCACAAGACAGTTTACAAAACAAATGCCACCTCAATACGATCAAGTGTTGTACTCTGTTGCAGGAAGTTATTTTTTAGAAAATCACGTCAAGCATTCCCTCTGCCCACTATAGATAAAGACAGTAAGCAACAGCTCCAGGAATAACTGATACTTCCAAAGGCCATCAGGTCACAATAAGTACTTAACAGCCAGCAGAGAATACAGCTAACAGCAATAGGATGTAAATTCCTTCAAAATGCCCACCCTGAATTTCAACTCCAAACACACACCTTGCCCCCACCCCCAATCCGTTTACAAAAAAAAATAAAAAATAAAAAAAAGAAGAAACTGTTCAGAGAAGTGCCTGCATGCTACAGCCACATGTGAAGATTGCAAGGGGTTTCTATTCGAGTTACTTGTAAAAACATGACCTTATCAGGAGTTCCAACTATACCTTGAGATATCTTTAGGTAGCCTCATTTCTAGATTTCTAAGCTCAGTTTTCAGAAAACTGAACTGACTCATAGGACCACTAATTAAAGTGATCTTTACACAGCAGCCCGCAAACACAGGAGAGGCGTGTCTGAAAGGAATCTACAGCCTTCCCCACACTTGTGCCCAGAGGCATGCTGCTGGACAGGGCAATACAGTGGCACTTTCCGCACAGAACTATGTCATTAGCTGACTTTTCTTCTTGGTTTTACATGTTTTACCTACTGTGAGATGCTTCTATTTGGGGGTGTGGGGGCAGGGAGCAGCATACTATTTACTCCAAACTAAATCTAATTTCATTAAAGAAAACAAAGTAAAAAGTAAGGAAAAAAAAAAGCAACTGAGAGACAAGACAACAATCAAAGAAGCAGCAGACAACTTTGGACACTATTCTTTCTGAAATATGAGTTCTAAACACATTTATTTTTAATACAAGTTACTTTGTCACGTACTAAAAGATGCCTTCTGCAATAACAAAACCTGCCACAACACAAAAATTTCATAGAACTGGAATCAACCCCGTGACTCTAAGTGCCTGAAGTTCTTTCCACCTCTGCTCGTAACTCTGCATGCCTTCTGTAAGCATGACGTGCCACTCGGATGGATTTTAACTAGGACAAGATCCTCCTCCCTTAATTCTTATCTCACAAGGAAATCTTTTCATGTGAAAGTACAGAAGTTTATGTTACCTTCCAGGTATGGAACTACTGAACAACAGCAACATAAACAAAATGTAATGGCATTTTAGCATCTGCTGATCTAATAAGGGAGATCCTCTCCCATCAACCATGCTACTGAACACAGACAAAAGAGTTCAGATTAATGTTAGACAAGTCCAGTATTACAAGGTCTCTATGCTATAATTTGGGTTCTTTTACCTAAACAGGACAAGGGTACTTTACTTACAAAACCCTGCTGTTTATTCTCCCTCGTCTGTTAAAAAAATACTTGTAACATCACGAAACATGAACTATTTACTGCTCCTCTCTCTGCCCCAAACTGGCAATACACACGCATGTTATTGCTCAGAGAGACAAATGTTCCATACAATCCGGCTGTTACACTCCTGCCTTAAAAAAATATCCACTCGATAGGTCTCAAAATCCCCTGCAGATTCACAAATTATTTTTGCGATTTATTCTGTCCCAGTGAGAACCTTACATTTGAAAGCTTGCCCTAAAAGGAGGAAGATTTTAGGACAACCATCACAAAACCCGAAGACTAACATAGAGACTACAGAAAGTACAAAAGGCTTTCTCTTATATTGAAGCCGACAAGCAGTGAGATGATACGTATTCTCTTATACTCCCGAAACCGACGAAAAGTAATCCTGTTATCAAGTATTTAACGTGGATAAGAAAGAGCAGCGCACAGAACCACAGAGGTGTCTCTACACACACACACGCAACCAAGAACAACTGTAACCCGTTCAGACAGCTGTTGATGCTGTTTCCTGCTCTGCCAGAACTACCTGGCCCGCAAAGCCCTCGCGGGTTCGCGGCCGAAATAAACATCGGTACCTACCCTGGCGTTAGCTGCGGTGCCGAGCCAGCCCGGCGAGAGCTCCCAGACCAGCGCTCTTATCTCCAAGGGCAGGATGGTCAGCGTTCTCGCTCATAAACGCAGTGGCGTTTCAAGCCAGACTCGCCCACAGTGACAGCTTGTTTCGCCTGCACTGCGCTTAGAAGTTCCTCTTCCTCCCCGCTCTTTCTTGGCTCCGGCAGTCTGTGCCCGAGCGAGGCTGCCAGCTCCTCCCTCACACTAACGTTCCGCGAGACCTCCCCCGACCCTCCTTCACACGAGACCCCCCGCCCGCCTTGCCTCAGCGAAGCAGCCCGAGGCGCGAGCAGGGGGCTCCCTGGCTCTTATCAACCCAGCTCGCGGGGCCTGACGGCCTCCCCGGGCCGGCCCCAGTCTCAAGTTTCAGTGGCAACTGGAGTGGCGGTCTCGGCTGCTTTCCCAGGCGTCTCTGGAAATCCCAGCGTCGCAGCACTGTCGCCCTGACCGCGCCAGCAGGGCTGCCCCCAGCTGCTGCCCGTGGCCGCCGTGGTCGGCACAGCACCTCGGGAACCTCACAGCATCGGAGACGGCCACCAGCTGGCACAGAGACACCTTGTGAAATTACGCAGGTTTTTCGCCCCCTTTTGTATTTTCACCTACGATGCTAGCAAATGACCCGCACTCTTAAGTGGTCTTGGTTCATCTAGTTTCGCAAGCCGGCGCCTCTGAAACTTGGTGCCATGGTAGAGATTTTTACCCTGTACGGAAATGACAGAGGGTCTCTCCATGGCGTCTGTGTAACGGCCTTCTCCGCAGCCCCGCTCTGGCGCAGCCATACAGCAGAAATCCAAAGGAAAGTGCCTACAATTTGGTTTCAGGAGCTGCCGTTTGCTGCCGGCTGACTCAGTGGGCATGAGGCTGCACTCTTTCTCCTGCTCAAGAGAGGGCAGCGAATGAAACCTCTGTACTGGTTTTAGGTGGAAACACGACTACTCTCAGAAAATACTAATTGTTCTGTATTACTGGTCTCTTGTTTCAGATCCCTATCAGGAGACAAGAAGCAGTTTCTAATACCATACCACAATGAGATCATGAGAAAAAATTATCACTTATAGTAGTTGAAAACAGCACATTACACTTTCAAGTCCAAGCAGAGTTCTGCATACTGTTTGTATTAATAACCAAACCCTGTCCTTTTTTAGCTTCACATACTAGGCATAGTGTTCCTCTAATGACTGCAGCTGGTAAATCTGTAGAAGGTGGAAAACACAGAATCTCAGCATCTGGTAAGTGTGCAACTTGGACAGACCTAGATACACAAGCACCGACTTCCCTCCCATGATTGTTTCTCACAATTCTGCATTTGCTGGTTCCAGCTCCACCCAATGTGACAACACTAGTTATTAATAATGAACAAAATCTCTGATCATTTCTCACTAGTCCCACAAGAATGGCTGAGACCTGCAGCAGCTAGCCAAGATGTCAGTGTATGAAGGAAGATGAATATCCAAGATGCTTTCACCTTCTCTGCTTGTTACCACAGTCAGCCTGAAAAGAGAAGTAAGCAAGCCATTCAGCAAGAGGAAAAAAGAGGGAGGCAGAGCAAAGCCATTCTTTCTGCCAAATTCAGGGGTATTCGGAAATCAGAGTCTTTAGCATTGGGGACAGCATGCTGCACCCCACTGTAGTAGCTTGTCCCAATAGCCATAGCAGTGTGCAGAAACAAACGAGTCTTGCGACACTATGCCAGTGTAATATTTTTTTCAAGGAGTAAGCAAGTTATAGAGATGCATGGCTACTCATCTTCTTAAGTAAATATGCACAGACCTTAGATGGTGTGAATTTAACACACACACAGCAGGATATCTGAGCTGGCCTTTGGTTTGGGTAGCTGTCAAATGCAGGCTCACAGGGAGAACAGCCAGAATGACATATTAATAAAAACATTTTTTAGTGGTCTGGAGAGTCTGCCAACATCAAGGACCAGGCCTCCTCTGATGAGGTGCCTACACTATATAGCCTCACGTTATGCTTCACAGTAATCAACCTTTATAGAAAAACTTACCTCAAGAGTTTTTGTACATCTGTAATTCACTTAGAGATGAAATCTGTTTTCAGATTTCCCCAGTGTCTGGAATGTTTTGGAAGATACAGGATTTTTAAACAGTACTGGTTCAACTTTTGTTCAATGTTTTTGAGTACTCTTCCACTACTATTTTCTTAATTCATTCAATATTACAGATGTCAATAAGGAAAGAACTGGAATTTAATATAGCAAGTTTCAGCAAAATTTAAGGCCAGACGGCAGAAATCACAACCACAGCTCACCAAATAAATATCCTTCTCAGCAAGAAAAGGACAAGACACTCAGAATTATTTGATGACACCTTGAAAAGTGATTTAAATATTTTTTTCGCAGCAAGAGATTCTGCAAGATGTCACAAATAAGTGACAAATAAGTTTCTGATGGTAATAGCCCAAAAGCACAGGTGTGTGAGTGTTCAAAGACCAGTCCAAAACCTGATACATGTGAACATGTACTGAAAAGTATCAGATCTTTTCTAGACATACAGGAAACTTCTCATTATCAACAAGAATATGTGTGCATCTTGGAAGCTATCAAAATCTAGATGTCTGGCTGGGAATCATTTTATCTCAAAGAACCTCTGGTACTCCAGACAGTTTTACTTCCACTTCCTTCAACTACAGCAATATATTCATCACCAGGTGGTAGATTTTCTGCTTCTGTAGATTTCTGTAGGTTTTCTTGCATAACAACTTCTTGCAGTCTGGTACTTGGTAACCAAATCTCACATTTAACTATTAGTTGCACTCAAGTTACCCACATGTTCTTTTACATATTTATATAATTAATTGTAATAATTTTTATGTATTTATATTACATATTATACTATATACTGTAATACATAGTATATTATTATAAATATATATTTATTTGTGTGTGTGTCCCCCTGTCTCGGTTTAGGAAGACATCGGTTAGGGAAAGCTGGAATCTCCCTCGAAATGGAGACT
>VZRI01005942.1:0-28873 GCA_013397515.1 Upupa epops
TCTCTTTCTCTGGAGATATTGAAGACTTACCTGGATGTGCTCCTGTGCAACTTGGTCTAGGTGATCCTGCTGTGGCAGGGGGATTGGACTAGATGATCTGAGATCCCTTCCAATCCTAATGATTCTATGATTCTAAGCTGTGATTAATCACAGCTATTTTTCCACTGGTAAGTTTTACCACCACTCATCTCTACATTTGTAGATTCCCTTTTTGCTGACAAAGACAAGCAAAGTAGATATTTAGTAGCTCAGTCTTTTCATTGTCATTGGTCACCAAATTTTTCACTGCTTTGAAGTCTTGTATCTTAACTAATAAACAAGTAATGCTGCAAGTTCTTTGTGTGGAAAAGTCACAATAAAAAGCCATTTGTAACAAAGCAGATTCTTACTCTTCTAACAGTGGAGGACCATGATTTTATACAGAGCTGTAGGAATTTTCTTACAATACAAAAGACTGGATTTTGATCTGAAAGCTCACAAAAGAAACAATCTGCAGATAAACCTAGACACAATTGTATGGGTGTAAGTGTATATAGATACTTATAAATTAGATTCATTAATTGATGCCATAAGAAAATATCAGAAAATGTTTCCCTTTTTCTGTTTAAAACTCATAACTAACAAAAACCCAGTCAATCACCGCGGTTCTTAAGTGCAATTTATTAATTCTCATATAGAGGAAACTACCTATTAGATCTACCAAAACCCCCCATGCTGTTCATATTCTCTGTAAAATTTCAAAGGGAGTTTTCTGCCAGTTCCTTATGAGAAGGCCAGAACATTCCCAAATGGAATCAAAAGAAAATTATTTCAGACAACTTTGTTTTCAGATGTGTTCTTTCTCAGGGAATTATACTGGTTTAAATACAGGAAAGGTTCCTTGGAAGTTTCCAAGTCTCTGCTAAAACTATGAGTCAGATGTCTGCAAGTTGTGTTGAGCCAGATTTGACGTCAAACAATAATCCAATGGGGTTTTCCATTAGCTTTCATAATGGAGATTAAATTGGATCTTACCACGTAAAATAACCAGATTTTGTTTGAATCACCACTGCTGACCTGCCTTCAGAGCCAGACCATCCCTGCCACAGTTTGGCAGATCAAGGTGAAAAATCTTGAGAAAGAGGCTTTTACTTACTGCAGGCAGATCCACGTGGCCACCATCCCAATTAATCTTATAGAACAGGTATGGAGTTCTGTAGGAAGAGCTGGCAGATGGAGGGAGAATGACAGAAAGACCGAGGTGCCATAGGCCCACCATCACAATTGGCTATAAGAAGAGAAGCAGATAGATCATTGTGGTGGGTCACTCGATCCCAAGGGAGGCAGAGGGCCCAATATGCCATCCTGACCTACTCCACAGGGAGGTTTTCTGCCTTACTGGGGCAAAGGTTAGGGATGTGTCAGACAAACTTCCCACCCTAATAAATTCCTCTGATTATTACCCCCTGTTGGTTTTTCAGGTGGGCAGTGTTGAGGTTACCAGGAGAAGCACAAAATCAATTAAAAGGGATTTTAGAGCCCTGGGGAGGCTGCTTAAGGGATCAATTATTTTTTCCTCTATCCTTTCGAGAATGGTGTTACAGGCAGGGCTTTGGATTTTGCAAACAGGAGCTTCTGTTTGAGATGCCTGGCTTGCAGGCAGCAGGTGCAATGCACCTCTCCCAGAGGGAGAAAAGGATTTTGAGGTACGAGTTAGCAGGGCTCCTTGAGCTTTAACTAGATATGAAGGGGGAAGGGGAAACAACTGGCCTTGCTAGTGAGAACCCGTGGTGTTCTGAGGTCCTTATGGTTAAGAATCAGGAGAAAGGCCAGCAAGAGTGATTTTGTGGTGGGAATCTGTTATAGACCACCCAACCAGGATAAAGATGCAGATGGCATGCTTTATAAGCAGCTGAGAGAGGTTTCAAAATTGCTGTCCCTTGTGCTCAGGGGGAACTTCAGTTTTCCCAATGTCTGCTGGAAATACAATACGGCAGAGAGAGAACAGTCCTGGAGGNGAGAACAGTCCTGGAGGTTCCTTGGGTGAGTGAAAGAGAACTTCCTAACACAACTGGTGAAAGAACAAATCAGGGAAGGTCCCCTCTTGGACCTGGTACTTGTGAGCAGGGAAGATCTTGTGAGAGAAGTAGAGGTTGGAGGTCATCTAGGCTACAGTGATCATGAGATGATTGAGTTTTCAATCTTTGGAGATACAAGGCAAAGGGTTAGTGAAACCACTACCTTAGACTTCCAGAGAGTGAACTTTGGCCGGTTCAGGAGACTGATTGACAAAGTCCCTTGCCCTGAAAGATGTAGGTGTTCAGCAAAGCTGGACATAGTGNCTGCTGGAAATATAATATGGCAGAGAGAGAACAGTCCTGGAGGTTCCTTGGGTGAGTGAAAGAGAACTTCCTAACACAACTGGTGAAAGAACAAATCAGGGAAGGTCCCCTCTTGGACCTGGTACTTGTGAGCAGGGAAGATCTTGTGAGAGAAGTAGAGGTTGGAGGTCATCTAGGCTACAGTGATCATGAGATGATTGAGTTTTCAATCTTTGGAGATACAAGGCAAAGGGTTAGCGAAACCACTACCTTAGACTTCCAGAGAGTGAACTTTGGCCGGTTCAGGAGACTGATTGACAAAGTCCCTTGCCCTGAAAGATGTAGGTGTTCAGCAAAGCTGGACATAGTGAAAGAGGGAAGTTGTAAATCGACAGGAGCAGGCTGTCCCCATGTGCCAAAAAGTGGGCTGGCAGGGAATGCGACCAGCCTGGTTGAGCAGGGAGCTTTTCAACAACTCGGGGAAAAAAAGTGTACCACGTTTGGAAAGAGGGACAGGTGACTCAGGAAGCGTTTAGGATATTGTAAGGTCATGTAGAAAGAGAATTAGAGAAGCAAAAGCTCAGTTAGAACTTAATCTGGCCAAGTCTGTTAAGGATACTAAAAAGCACTTTTATGAATACATTAATAACAAAACATGACTTGAAAGGCCAATGGCATCCTGGCTTGTATCAGGAATAATGTAGCCAGCAGGACTAGGCCTGAAGCTGTGCCAGGAAACGTTTATGTTGGCTGTTAGGAAGCACTTCCTCTAGTAAAGGGTGGTTAGACATTGGAATGGACTGCTCAGGGAGGTGGTGGAATCCCCACCCCTGGAGATGTTTATTAAAAGACTGGACATGGCACTTGGTGCCATGGTCTAGGTGATTGTGGTGATGTTAGGTTATAGGCTGGGCTTGATGATCTCAGAGGTCTTTTCCAGACTCAGTAATTCTGTGATTCTGTAATGATACCTGTATAATGTGGACCTTGATTTTACATGAGAGGATTAAATTTGTTCTCAGTTGGGATCCAGGGTAAATTCATAGTTGCTGCCACTGACACAGTTCTGAGAAATCATCTGACAGCTTCTGCTAAATGTTTCTCTTATTTTTTGCAGGGGCAAATCTGTAGATCTCAGTGCCTGGCCTCTAGCTTCTGCCCAGGGTTCTGTCATGCTCAGACAAGAAAAGGAGTGTTGCATATGTTGTTAACAACTCCTTTTTTTCCAGGTAAGGAGAAGTCAGCCAACAGTTCCCTGCATTCTTGGCAGCTGATATTTGAGAATTTTTCATAAAAAGAAGCTGAAAAGGGTCCTGGGGATTACTGGGTGGAGAAATTTCCAATATCTACCTTAGCTACTCAGCATCTTCCCCCTTTTTTCAATAAGCATATAAATTATAAACAATATAAATAGATCCTTTGTCTCATAGCACCCACAGTTGCAAGATAAACACAGAGGAGCACAAAAGTGAGGCAAAGTCAGTGAGATTCTTCCTGGCACGAATCATGTTGAGTTTGGCTTGCTCCTGGTTGTTCCTATCAGCAGAGAAGTCTGTCACATGAATGAGGTTAAATCACGCTGGAATACGTGTTAGCAGGAGAAGTAGTATAGAAGCAGTATGTTGTACGTAGAATGCATTTTCATGTGGTTATGGTTTGTTTTGGTATGAGTCAAACAGTTGATGATCTTATTAGGTAATCTGCTGGTATGTGGAACTACTCTCCCCTGCCAAGCTCCCACTTGAGCAATCACTAGTTGAAAGACAGGCATGGCACAAATCGATGGGACTGCTTATAGAGTTATATTCCTAGAAAGAAACAGAGTGGGCACCAGCAGGCAAGACAGGTACAGATCTAGTTTCTCTGTGTATCCATTGCCCAAAAGCTACATTAGATACAGACACTGATAACATTTACATTTAGGAAGATGAGAACAGTTCCACGAATTCAAGGATTCTGGTGTTCACCCAGTTCTTATTCTTGTGCTCTGAGTGTGTTTCTGCATCTATCTACCAGAGTGGCTAAACAAAAGCTTTTACATGATCAAAGGACCAAGACCCTGGAGAAGATGACAGTACAATCCAGTACAGAAGCAGTCTTTGACACAGGTTTGCTTGGTTCACTGAATTGTCAGTTAGAATTCAGCCGTGGTTTCCTCTGCAAAATGCAAGTTGACAGAATAGCTCTCCTTCAGAGTGACAAGAGGATAAATGCATTCAAGTTTATGAACCACACTAAAGGCATCGAATGGAAAGCCAAGCAGCTGACATTGTTAAAGGAAAAAATATTAAATACGTACATACATGCATATTTGTGTCACTGTTTAGTTTAAAGAGGACTTCAGAAATAGGTATGATGCTACATGGGCAATAAAATTCCATAGATTCTTTTGACATCATACACTGGAAGATTTCCGAAGATATTTCTGAACCAATGATAACATCTATGTAAGAAAGCATCAAATACATAGATTATACTCTTAGATCCTAAATGTATCAGAAAATTTAGCTTGCATGGTGCTATCTTCTCTGCTAGTGTGATAATAAGGCCTAATACTTAAGTAGAAAAGATAGCTACTATCTCTTCTGTCATCTTCTGAACCCATGTATTAATTATGGATCTCTAGCTGGTCCAAAAAAAAAAAGTTTTAGGAAATAGAAAAGCTACCTGTTTCCTTGCAGTTTCCACATCTTAAATGCTATTTTTGTGGAAAAGGGAAAAAATTAAGTTCTACTACATTCCCAGAATTGTCTCAATTGTTCCGGCACACTTTGTCTTGCCTTCTTTATTGAGAGACAGGAAATGGGCACACAGCATAGCTGCATGAGTCACAAACATCTGTTTTTGAAGGTCCAGTAAGGCATTCGACACGGTCTCCCATGATATACTCCTAGCTAAGATGGCAGCATGGGGCTTTCACAGAGTGGTGTTTAATGATGTCGCATCTAGTTGGTGACCTGTTACTAGTGGTGTNCACTGGTTAGACTGCACCTGGAGTATTGTGTTCAGTTCTGGGCCCCTCAGTTTAGGAAGGATGTTGAGGTGCTGGAACGAGTCCAGAGAAGAGCAACTAGATTGGTAAAGGGCCTGGAAGTTAAGCCCTATGGGAGAGGCTGATGGATCGCTTACAGATCGCTGTCTGTAACTACCTAAAAGGTGATAATGGTCAGATGGGGGTCGGTCTTTTCTCCCTGGACACTGGAGACAGGACAAGGGATCACAGTCTTAAGCTCCATCAGGGGAGGTTTAGACTTGACATTAGGAAGAGGTTTTTTACTGAAAGAATCAGATTTTGGAACAGGCTGCCCATGGAGGTGGTCAATTCACCGTCTCTGGAGGTGTTTAAGGTTAGTCTGGAAGAAGAGCTGAGCGACATGATCTCAATGTCAGATGTTTAGGTTGGGTTTAGGTTGGTTTTAGGTTGGACTGGATGATCTTTAAGGTCTTTTCCAGCCTCATCATTACTGTGATACTGCATCTTCTTAATAGAGATTTACAGCCATTTTGGACTTTGTATTAAGGACCCCAACAGCATCAGTAAATTTGTACTCCATAGGTAGCCTGGAAGTGACAGATTTTTCCCCTTTTTCTGTATTCAAAAGTGTTTATCTTTCAGGCATGATGTTCAGAATGCAATTTTTATAATTGCTTTTATTTTTTCTTATTGATAAACTAAAGTCTACCTCTTGCTGGTGGTAACTGTGGTCTTAAAAAAAAAGTATAGTAGATATAGGATCAAATAATACCAACTCTGTCTTTAGCTTGGCAATTTTTCCATGTGCTTTAGTTGTAAATTATCAAAAAATATTTGCAGCATTTCCTTCTTTTGATAACTGAAAAGAAGTAGCTGACACCTTTAATTTTATTGTGTTCAGGGTAATAGAATTTTTCAAGAAATGGCTTCCCTTGGTTGAAAGGCATGGATTATTCTTGGTATGCCAGGCTGTAAGTGTCAAGCCTGGGCAGGGTGGTGATTGGTCTGTTGCATCTTTCTGCACTGCATCAGTGCAAAATGAATAAGGATGCTTTTGGTTCTTCTCGTAGTTATGATTAGGTAGAGTTTTATGGGTTTATTTTGCCTTCTTACACCATATGAATCCAGAGTTACAGCACAGTCAAATTTCAGTTTGCTGAAATTTTTTCAGCACTTTATTCCCTGAATTTACCTCCCTTTGCCCTGTGCCAAGGAGGTCAGAACACACTGATTTTGCTAGTAAATTGTCACTATCTGCATATAAGATCATCTTCCTAGAGAGAAACCTCTGATCATCGGTAAATCAATTCTTACTCAATTGATGTTTCTGGTGCAGCATAAAGGGAAAAGTAAATAGAGGCCAGAAGCTGGGCTTTTCGTAGGGGAAGAGGTACAATATATTTCTTGTTTCTTAGAGTAAGGCTAGCAAGTGAGCAGAATGCGCTGCAGGAATGTGAAGAGCAGATGCCTCATAGAGCGGTCCCTGCACAACCTTGGGGTTGGGATTGAAGTTAGGAAGCTTAATCATGTCTGAAAAAGATGTGGCTTCTTGTAGAATAATGATTTCTTTTCCTGAAATCTGAAAATGCCTCACAGTCTGTAACTGGTATCTTGTGAATTATTTTCCCTCTATTAAGATAGGAAAAAATCTTACTGCTGATCCACAAATCAAGGAGTTTTGAATTTCTACGGTAATAATATATATTACATGTCAAAGCACTTACTTTACAGAATGTTTCCAGAAAAGGTAAATTAATACCACCAAATACCCTGTGTTCTTCTTACTTGGAAGTAGTAAATTAAAATAAAAAGGCAAGTTCATTGGCACAGCAAAACTTGTTAATGACTGTCATCATTAGTCACTTGGTGTAGAGGGAGTTGGTGTGGGAAGAGAAAGCAAATATAGTGAGGAAGGAGATGTTTTCAATCATTTACACAGGTGGCATAAGTCTCAAGTTCTTGCAAATGTATGTTGCATTGCACTCTGTACTTAGTCTTCAATTTTTGCTTTCCATGTATTAACATAACAGGCAAGAAAACATTTGTTCTAACCCACCTCTGTTTGAGTTATGCTAGATGTCGCCTATCATACCCTGCAAAGCATACAGCCCTCTTTTTCTACTGAGCAATGGAGACTGGTACTATCTGACTTCTACGCAGTTTATTTTTGTGACAACTCTCTTACTGCATTTTGCAAGATTTTATTTGTAACCGCAATTCAAGGCTCAAACAGGATAGGAGGTGAAAAGGAAGATACTGTCACTGTCTCTGTGATGTGAAAACCCTAAAATCAGGGCTGTTGAGCCTCATATGGTAGGGTAAGAAGAGGAGCCTTGCTGTGAATCTCCTAAACCTCTAGAGGTTTCTTGTCTGCATAAATGCATATGTACACATGCACACTTTGAATAAACATTAAATCAGAGCAGTGGTTCATTCCACTTGCACTCTCAGGACTCATTGAAAATACATTTTTTAATGGGGATCTCAAAATATATTTAGGAAATGTTGAGAACTATCCCTTTCTTTTCCAAAATGTTCTGTAAATTACCTGACAAAAGCCTAACCCATCAAATCTTCTCAGTGACCACTTGCAATTTGCTGAAAAATAAACATTTGGACTTTTGGGTTAGAGTAAACATTTGGCCATTAACCCAACAGTGTTGCCAGGGTCACAGGCAATGAAAGAAGCATGTGCTTCCATTAAGAAAGCCTTGTTTAAGAACCTCTAATTTCTCCAGACATCAAAACTAGGAAATTAGAGCTATTATTTTAGATACATTTTTCTGTGTTTGTTCCAGACTGTCAACAGAAAGTTCACTGAGCTCATGAAACCTCTAATATACATCCAGACTTTTACAAGCAGTGTCACTTGAAATTTCTTATGAACTCAGTTCTGCAAATGAGTAACTTTGTCACAGACTGGATCTAAAGCTTTCAATTACATAAGGACTTTTTGTTTCTGTGGTCTTTGTTCTTTCACTAAATACACTCATAACTGTTATTTATATATATGTATAATGAAAAGTACATATTTCTCTAGAAATAAGGTGGTGTGCTTTTCTCTACTTTTTGTTGCATTGAGTTTTACATTGCCTGTTCGTTTTCCTCTGGGAGACCATAGCTTGGCCAATCACCGAGGTGTACACCAATATGATGAACAGCAAATGGCGTTTATTACCTTGTGGCATGCGCTTATATACCCCATGCCCTTCGTGTACACCCCTTTCTTACTGACGTAGCAGAATAGGGGAGGGCCTATCACGTCACGTCCCGCAAGCACACATGCCCCTAATACAACAACTTTTAAGGTTTACAGTGAACTGGCCAGAAGACATAGTGGCAGTGTAAAGGAATCTAATTTTTTCTTCCTCTGACCAATATTCTTAAGTAGTTTCCATTTCAGAGATGTACTCTCATGTGCAAAGATCTCAGTTCAGAGGTTTGTTACTTGACTGTATAGACAGACTTGTGTCTCTAACTAGAATCAAAGCCACGTATTTTTCTGTTGTGTCCTTGGACACTGCAGATGTGCAAGTTAATTACACCGAGCACACAATTTTAAGAAAAATAATTAATTTCTTAAGTGAATGTGGTGACCAGTCTGTGACTACGAAAATTAAAAGAAAACCAGTAAATAATAACTATGATCTACTAGTAAATTTCAGTTGAAAAATTGGCTCTGACACTGGCTTATACTGTATATGTAGGTACATAATTCCTTATCCTGTTTGTGTGTTCAGTGAAGTTTCAAAAGTTCTTTGAGGTTTAATGCAGAAATCTTTATTTCTGAACCCAAAGCTGTATGGCAGTTAATACTAGACATCATACCCCCAAATATATTAGGTTATGTGGAGTACTCACTTCGACTAACATCTGCTTGTTTGTGATCTTTTAAAAGTCTTATGTCATGGTTTAAAACCACACAGCCAGCAATTATGTAGTCATCCAATCATTCCTACCCACCTATGGTGGGATGGGAAGAAAAAATGCAACAAAAGTCTCAAAGGTTGAGACAAGGACAACGAAGGGTTACTCACAGAACATGAACAGGCCTAACTTGGGCAAACAAAATCAATATTATCTGCTCCAAAAAATCTGTGCTAATTTCCCAATTGAACCAGAGTAGGGTAGTGAGAAATACAACTGGAACTTAAAAACAGCTTCCCCACACCCTTCACCTATTCCTGAGCTCAGCTTTGCTCTAGATTCTCTATGTCCTCCTCAACTAATGGCACAAGGGCCCAGGGAATGGGAATTGTGGTCAGTCCCACTCCATTGCACGTTGCTTCTTCCAGTCCTTTCTCCTGAGGGGGAAGACTCCTCACAGTCTTCCCCTGCTGCAGACAGTTCTCCATGCATGTCTCCTACCAGCATGGGTCCATTCATGCTACAATCTTCCTAGCAATGGTCTCCCCCAGTGTGGATGTCCCTCAGAGTCATGGACTCCTTTGGGAGCCACCACCTTCTCTGGTGTGATGTCCTCCATAGATAGGAGGCCACAGATAGGTTCATGCCCCATTTTTGATCTCTGCTGGTTTCAAGGACCCAGTCTTCCATTTCACTACAGTCCAAACAGGCATGATTGCTCTGATATGCCTCCCCCAGATCCTTCCTCAATGACCTGGATGTCTGCAGTTGTCTCCCTCATATTCCTTTCCTCTCCAACACAAAAGATTTACTAAAACAAAGGAACTAGCCGAACACCAGTTTTCCCCTCATAAATGTTATCTCAGAGGTGCTGATTTGCTTGGCCTTGACCAGGCTCTGACTTGGACCTTGGGAAGATTCTGGAAGCTTCTTAGAGGAGCTTACACCTTTAGCCCACTCCCCCACTGCCAAAACCCACTAACCACAAGCACAAAACACTTCCCAATGAACAAAATGTCCAAACTGCTGTAATTTTCTATGACAAAAAATAATAAAAAATTGATGCTGAAAGTGAGAAAACTATGAATGGCATACATTTATTTTTCAAAATTTACACACACAGCGTCCCTATTTGTATCCCTGACTACAATGCAACTTGCTGTGTGTAACATTGCTGTTCTGCTGTATTTGCATTATTTGCTGTATTTGCATTATTCTGCTATTACTTTTCGGTTTTCCTCAACAGTCATCATTTTCAAAAAGAGAAAACTATGCTTTGCTCTTTCTTAAACAGTATGATGATTGCAAAATCTCCTCTTGTTAGGACATTGAATACTGAGCGCCCTGCCTTCAGTTGTCATGTTCTTAATTAACCAGTTGGGAAAAAATGCTTTCTATGTGAGAGTAGCAATACAACAACTAAAACATTTCAGAAAATTACAGGTGGGTTTTATTTGTATAATTAAAAGTTATGTCAAAGTCATCTTCAGGCTTTTGTTCTTGTAGAAAGCCTGGTTCTTCTCCAGAGACCATTTTTACTTGAGAGGCTGGAAAGGGGCTCATAAAATGCTTGTTCTAAATTTGGAAAGTGAGCAGAAAAGGAGTGCCCATTAATTTCAATTGCCTGCATTGAGAAACGCAGAATATAACTTAGAAAGGGTAACAGAGAATGGGAAATGGGGATTAAGAGTATGCAGGCTGAAACTGTACTTTTAATATCTAACTGAAGCAGTAGATAATGCTATACTTACCGCATGCTAAGGATATATCCTAGCACACACATAATTCACTAAGAAATTAGTAAGCAGCTAGGCTGAAGAATTTGCTAAAAAAAAAGGTCATAATTCCTTACCAGAAAGTATTTGATACAGTGCAGAGCATCTGAGTGTGAAGGAAGGCAATATTTTAAGAATTTTAAGTAATGGAATTATTTATCTCTGTTCAAATACATGTAAAACTATTAATGTCCTAGTACTTTTAAATATTACATTGCAATAATTGCTTCAGCTTCTAAATGTTACTGTAGTGTAACATAATGATGTCTCTGGATGACCAGAGGGCAACAACTGTGATATTTCTGAATCAAAACATGTTAATTTCAAACAGAGGTATGTCTAGATGGGGTTTTTTTGTAGATTTTCAAATGGTGTATAACTAATCACACCTCAGGAAATTACTTCCCTGTTAATAAATACTGATATTTGCAGAAATGGGTAAAATTAATGATTCATTTGGGGATCTGTGCCAAAGCGGCCATACTGCCACTGAAATCCCCTCTCCACTTCTGTGGCTGTGGCTTAAAACCCTGGCCCTTTGTATATGCCAGAGCATTTTTCACATTGTTGTGGATAAAACTACTACTGCTCCTGCAAGAATTAATAATTACTTGAGAAATAATGAGCTCTGCTTTCATGAAACAATGAACATTGTTAATGGTGAAAAAGCCAGGTATGTGGCATTTTGCCTGTTTGAAAAATACTAAGCAAGCTGTACAGGAGGTTAAGTTACTTGTAATTAACTTTGTGAAATGCTCATTTTGCCTCCTTATGGAATGGATTTGCAAAAATAGTATTTTTCGCATTTTTTACTTATTTTTGATGTGTTTTTTCCTTGACTATAACCCAAAGTTAGTACTTTAAGAAAGACATTGCACTGGAGCTTCTATGTCTTACAGCTTCTGAATGAATGGCACCTTTTATAATTTTTAAATTATTCCTGGGGAAAAAAAAATCATCTCTGAACTCAGGAGAGCAATTCAGGCTAAACAAACTCTTGGTCCCCTTCAGAACGAAGGGAAAGGGAGCGTCCCACAGAGATAGGAACAAGACAAAGTTTTGATGGGCTGTTTTCCAGCTGCTTCCAGCTTCCTGGGGATACAATGAATAAACAGGGTTCAAGTATAAACCAGTTCTGCTTTGAAAGTACTTTAATTTACACTTGATATCAGGGTGGCTGCTGGCTGGAAAGCTTCTGCTCATAAATGCAGAAGAATTGAGAAACAGCCTCCCTTCTCCTTTTAGGATTTCAGAGCCACAACACAAGCCGAGTATTTCCTTTGGAAGGGGTCAGTCCAGACCCACAGGCTGAGAACAGGAAGGAGTTTTCATGTGCTCTGAAAGGAAAAAAGCATTTGACAAGAAAACATAGGCCAATGTAGACTATAATGGGTTCCAGATAGTCTTAAATTTATGATGTCTTGAGCACTTCCACATTTCTAGTTTTCTCCCTGAAAACAAGCTGACAGAATGTCTACTTTTTTCTTTTTTTTTCTTTTCTTTCCTTTTTCTTCTTTTTTTTTTTTTTTTTTTTTTTTTTTTTCATTTGTTTTTATTTGACATTTTTCNTATTTTTCTGACATTGGTGTTCATTAGACATTTCTCAGAACACAGCTGAGGATTTCTCTTCCACCGCAGTATTTTAAATTATCTTTTAATGCTGTCCAATGCTGACTATGAATATTCTTTTTGCTGTCCCAGAAGTCATATACTCTACAAAAATACAGTCTTGAAGCTGTTCAGGAATATCATAGCAAGTTTGCAAATACAACATTTGGTCCATCCTGTGGGTCTGGACATGGGGCATCCTGACTGAGACTTGTGGCAGGAGTTGCCTCTTACTGATCTCTGAACAGATATGAGGCTAGTGCCTGAAGTAGATTTCTTCATGCCTTTCCATACTCAGTCAAACTGGAGTAAAGAATAGGATCTCTTTATTTATATTGCAATTGTGTGATATTATAATTTTGTTAATATAGTGTTCAGGTTTGCTGGCATGAAATAAACATAAATATATGTTTGGAATTGTTATGACTGCAGCCAATAATAGATTTTATTACTATGGTTACAAAAATAAACAGTAGTTAAGTGGAGACAAAGAAAATGGAAACATTTCTTTCCCATATTAAAAAGCATTCTGATGAAAGATGTGCTGTTGAATAGACATGGAAAAGCGCTGATATAAATTATTTATAGGATCTGGATCAAAATGTTAATTCTGCTTCACAAAGTGTTTTAGTAGTCTACATTTGACTGCAAACTATGCAAAAGTCCAAAACTGTTTGTAAAGAGTAGAAGAGGACCACCACTGCCAATTTAAGTTTATTCCATTTTAGGACTTGGGTAAGGGCCAGGTAGAAGAAATATTGATGATTTTCTTGGCTTACTATCACCAAGGAGGGAAACAGAACTTGAGAGACAGGGGTTGCAAGTTCTGAGTAAAGATGGCCCTCTTTGTAAGAAAGCTCCAAATAATCTCTCTTTTAGTACAGAATCGTAAAACCATTTTGGTCAGAAGATCATTAGGTATGACCATTAACCAATGGCAATTCACCACAAATCACTGCCAATTCACCACAAACCCATGTTTTTCAGCACCACATTTATATGTCCTTCATAGCTGTCCAGGGAAGATGTCTCCATTACTTCCCTGTGCAGTCTGTTCAAATATTTGATAACCCTTTCCATAACAATCTTTTTCTTACAATACAATGTAAGACTTCCCTGGTACAACTTGAGGCCATTTCTTCTTATCCTATCACTTATTACTTGCAAGAAGAAACTAACCCCCCACTCATTACAAATTCCTTTCAGGTAGTTCTAGATAGTGATAGGGTCTCCCCTCACTCTCCTTTACTCCAGGCTGAGCAACCCCAATTCCCTCATCCATTACTCATAGGACTTGTGCTCTGGACTGTCAGTCAGATTCATTGTACTTTGAACAGACTCCAGCACCTCAGTGTCTTTCTTGTAGTGAGGGGCCCACAATGAACACAGAATTTGAGTCGAACGATATGATCACTTCCTTTCTCCTGCTGGCCATGCTATTTCTTCTAATATAAGACAGAACTTACAGTCTAGATGCAACTTTGACATTTATCCTTTAATGAGTAGAGAGACAGTAAGAATTAGGGTTTTTGCATGGGCAGGTATTAACTGAGTATTTATTTTTCTCTTCTTGAATTGGAAAGATTTCTCCCATCACACCCAAAGCAAATGCAAAATTAAAAACTATAGTTACCTAAAAATTATTGATGAAACTAAATTTTGCTTCATTTTGTTTCAGACAAATGCCTATATATATCAGTAGTTATTTACAGACCTGTAGAGAAATCCTGCTTAAATATTGTAAAAACTACACTTATTAATATAGAGAACAATATAGAATGTAATGATCACTGCAAAAAGCACTTTACAATGAAATGTGCTGACCTCCATTTTTTAGTTACTCTAGTGGGGAAAAAACAGTTTTACCCCTACAGCGTCGTTAATGAGCCAGTTAAGTGTAAGAAATGACAGTTGCTCTAAGATGGTGTTATTTTGCATGGATGAGGGAATTCAGCAAATCTTATTGCATTTAGGAAAACAACTCGGATTGCTTGAAAGGAAACAAAATGTCACTGGTGTGTCACTCTGTGCATCTCAGACTCCCTAAATTAGCAAAATGCATGAGGGCTGTAATAAAGGACAGGAAGGGTTCACTCACCACTTACAGTTAATGGGCAAAAAGACAGGCTATTGGGTAAAAAGACAGACTATTTGGGTAAAAATAAAATCCCATTTAATTTAAAACAACAAAAAAGGTACAACACAAAATACAAAGAGAGACACTGTTCTTAAATACATATTCCTGACCCCAGCACTGCTACCTCCTTTCCTTCAGGAGGAAAAATTTCAAGTCTGTCTGTATCTCTAGAGAAAAATCAATTAAAGGTGTGAATACCTCTCATCTGAGTGGAGGGTATAGCTTCTTTAAAGAGTGCAATCTGAGGAGGAAGGTGTATATGACAATGGAATGATTGATACCTATCTTGTCAAGATGACAAATACAGAGGACAAATGACGTTTCTAGTACAATTTAGTGGATTCTATTAAACCTTTCTGTCTAACTGTTTTCACTTGGCATTATAAATTATTACAAATGCATGTGGATATTCTCTGCATCGTAGTGGGTGTTATTTACATTTCATCTTGACATGGGCTGAATTATTTGTGATTCAAGGTGACTGGATCTCCAGCTAACTTATTGTTAGGCATTCTTAATTTACAGGTCCGAGTAAATAAATATATGTCCAGTAGGGGCACGTGATAACCAACCTCTTTGGCATTGCTGATCGTTATTACTTCTATTATTAAATGGTAAGGCTCTTGGGAAAACAGGCAACAATCATGCAAACATAATATGCAGTTCCTGTTTGAGAGCTTCCAGACTGAGATTTTGACAATTAGTACTGCCTATTAAAATATTTGCGATAATTTGGTACATTTGTGATTGTAGTATCAGCATTAACAAGTTCAGTAGTGTGCCAGCTAAACTGTGAGAAGGTTGAAGAAGTTTCCAGTATTTAACGGATGTGAAGAGAAGCTGTATGAACAGCTGCATTAACTGTTACACATTGGGAAAAACTGTGCCCATACTAGTGTTAGAAAAGGAAGGAATTGTCAGTTCATTTTCTTTTGTAGTGCATAGCTGTTCTCCATTGCATAAATTATCTTTTAAAAGCACCTAAAAATAGATTTCAAGAAACTGGGTAATCTGAATTTCTCTGGAGTTGCAACGCAGTCTCTTAGTTTTTGCTTTATTTCCAGTATATATTGTGATCTACAGCACTCGTGTAATTCTCCTTGTTCAGACTGCACTGTGCATCTCTTCCCAGGTACACAATGCTCTATCTTCTTCTTGACCCAGTAAACACATCAAAGTGCAGTAGTATGTTGCTGCATCAAGCTGAGTGCTTTAGGATTTCCAATTGTCCTGTTGGGATTTGTTAGACTTTTAGAAATCTAACAAATATTTCCCTTCCCCTGCTTTATTCTTACATCATTCCCAGTTACGGATTACTTCAGCCACTATATGGGCAATTTTATTCTACCTTCAATTATGCCCTTGAAGAAATTATTCCTATTGCTTCCTGCCCCGTGTGTCTGGACAGTCCTGATACAGGGGTCACACACAGTTTAATGAGCCTCAGCTAGACGTGTCCTTGGAAATTGTCTTTTATAAGCCATGTTTAGCAGAGGCTACTTGAAAGATTAGGGCTTTTTGATCAGACCAAATCACAAGCAGATATAAATACGAAACCATTCTCTGTCATTTTTAGTACCATACTTTGCACATCAAGGTCTTGTTTAGCAATGCCAGTGTCACAGCGTTCATGAGTCCCACCTGGGGAGGCACAGAAGACATCAGGAGGAAGTTGCTATTAAAAAAGGCAGTACCTCCTAAACATACAGCATCCAAATCAGGAAATGTAAGGCATGAGCAGAGGGTGGAGAAGTAGCTGGAATGAAAATGGGCCTGGAAAACTAAGAAGGACATAGAGTCGAGAAGCAGCATAGGCGGAGACCTCAAGGTTTTCCCAGATGGGGAAGCTTGTGAGATGGTGGGGTGGGCCACTTGTGATCAGTAAGTTAATCTCTTATGTTATGGTGTTTGCTGCATGAGTAGCTTAATGAGTTGGTGCGCTCTCTTCATCTTAGGGAGTATCAGTAGTCTGAATTCATGGACCTTCCTCCCAGGCTGCCATCATGTGGCAATGGGCACATGTTTGCAAAGACCTGAATGTAGAAATTGCATTCATATTATCTGTCTTTTCAGATGGTGTTAATTCAGCTTTCCATAGATGTGAGGATGCTTTCTAAGAGAAACAGAAGCACCACGTAAATATCAGGGTTTAGTTCCATGGCTGCAAAGTTTCTTGTTCGTATTCAAAGTTGTATCAAATCATAGAATCATAGAATCATCAGAGATAGGAAGGAACCTTGAAAGATCATCCAGCCCGGACCCCCTGCCACAGCAGTATCACTCAGACCAAGTCCAGGCGGATTTCAAATGTCTCCAGAGAAGGAGACTCCACAAACTCCCCAGGCAGCCCCCTCCAGTGCTCCATCACCCTCACTGGGAAGAAGTTATAGAATCAGTCAGGGTTGGAAGGGACAACAGGAAGTTCTTTTATTGAATATTCCTGGCTTTCTAATGTATTTTGCGATGTCTTCCTCATCACAGTATGATGTAGTCCTAATACATCTCAGTGTATAACTAAAAAAATGAAAATGAAAATTATTAAATGGAGTAAAACTCATCTGTCCAGACATTGAGACATGGACTTCAGCATACTTTCATTACTGCATATAGATGTAATACTATGGAATTTAACAGTTTTCAGAATTTAGCAGTTAGTAGTTTAATAGATTTCAAGGGGATCTTTACTTCTTGTTCTAGATACCACCTTTCTTTTAATGGAGGTTGCCTTCTAATAATGTTTCCAAATTCTTATAGGGCTTTAAATGCATATTTGAGCTTTTATTGTGCCATGATAAGGAGAGTCTTAGCAGACATTACCTCTCTTCTTCAATTTCTTACCATACACTTTTGCCTGTCACTTCTCTACCTCATATATTCAACCAATAGAATCCTTTCTAAAATAAAGGGAAGAACTTAATGGCATGCATGAGTTTTTAAATTAATGTTTTAGATGTTTCTACATGGCTCATTTGCTATCTTGGAAATACTTTAATTTGCTTGGTAATAAGTATTATGTAAATGAAATTGCATTTCAAGGTGACAGTATGGTGGCACTTCATCCTGCCACTCCTCTGTTCTGGGTGTTTAGACTCACACATATGAACAGGGTACTTAGTCTTCTCTGTGTAAGACTTAAGCATCATTTGAAATTTTTAGCCTTCTCAGAGGACAGTAAAACTATACTGTGCATACAAATATATATATATATAGGTCACTAATTCTTTTCCTGACATACCATTCTAAAACAAGGTTTGGGTGGATCATGTGGGAATCAAAATAACGAAGACATGTACTTTCCATGTAGACATTCTGTGTGTAGAACTGCCATAGGTTTTTATTGAAGCAAGGCAAATTCTGGAGCATTTTAACAACTGCATTTTAAAAGGGATTACGAGAGAATTTCAGCATATTTTTTGAATGATGCATGCAGTTCTCTTTTCTTTCTGTCCAACAACTAAAGCTATTTGGATAGCATATGCTTCTATTGCTGCCTTGAAGTCAATCAAGACTTCTTTGCAAAAGCCTGTGAGTATAAATCTCAAAGCAAGAATTAGGTTTAGTTTAGTAGAAGGTGACTGAGAATGAAGATTGAAAACCTATGCAAAATCTCATTTTCACTTGTATTTATTTTTGTGAGATGTTGCTATTGTGCTTTGGTAAATAGTTTAAAAGAAGACACCACAAATAAGCCTTAATTTTTGCTAAACTTTTTTTATAAGCTGTAGTTAAGGCACTGGACTAAGTCCTCCTAAAATACACGATTTAAATTATGAAAATTAAATAAACTATTGCCAAAATAGCTATATTTGGAATTAAGATAATCTGAGGATAATAATATGGTTACTAATAACAAAATAATTAGTAAAGTATTATGGACAAATTGCATTGGCATGATTTTTCTGTATTTTGAGTTTGCACAACTGTTATCTGAAAGGATTTATTGTCTAGAATTTTCTCAATTATTTTTTTTAAATGTGATTTGCTGTACAGATATTAAAGGATAAAAATCATGGCTAGCTAAGTGAATAAGAATTAGAATGAAAAAACCCAGCAGGTTATTGAACTTCTTAATCATTAATTTATTCAACACTTGAGGATTGTTATATGTTCTTATTTTGGAATGAGGAATTACAGCTATTTTGACCAGGTGATTACTGAATTCTAGGTCAGAGTAACTTCTGTTGACGATCTGTTGAAGGCTTGTGTTATCTCTTTGATCTAGGCAACTTTAATCCAAGTAGTGATTTAATCTAATTATAAATGTAGTTATTTAGAGGTATCATTGTACATTACCTTTTTAATTTTTATTTAATTTATCCAACTAAGCAAGTAACTTCCAAGCATAGATATTGAAGACAGCAGGAGATTCTTTTATTTTATTAACTCTTGGAAATAAATTTGTTGATCTTAGCGATCACCACTTTACCTACAAAACTGCTACACAGACTTTCATGGTTGCATATAGATTGCTATTATATGTGGGCTGCAACCAGCCAAGAAGAAGTAAATCACATCTAAAAGCATTTTACTGATCTGATTTATAGTTTTAAGAAATATTTTGCCTTCACAGCAGCCACCAGAACCAAAGAGGTAACAGGTTACGGAAACCAGTACTCCATTCCTACTTTGTTCCATTCCTACTTTGAAATAATTGAAGATCTTTAAATAGTAAGTCTAGCTAGAAAAGACTGTCTGAGATATCCAGTGTCAGCCTAACAGAATCTGATCAGCTCTGGCAGGCACTCTGTACTGGAATCTGGAAAAACTAGCCTGTGAAGACTGAGTTTAACAATCATCACTGGCTTTTTACCAAAATCTAGCTCTTTCATCATCTTCTCCTTGATTCACGCTCAGTTTTGGATATGAAGCTAAAAACCATGCCTAACATTTGCATTGGAATCACAATGGCATGAGAGAATGCATTTTTGGGGAAAGAAGTCAATCAGTCTATAGGAAGTTTTGACTGCAGCTATGCTGGGGTGACAAGGTAGGAGATGAGGAATGTTCAGAAAAATCTCTTTGGAAACGTGTCTGATGCGAAAAACAAAGCACCTCTGTCCTCAGGTGTTTAGCTGTAGAACTTGAATTAGTCTTTGCGTGCCAAGAAAAGAAAAGTGTTCTATTCAGTCAAAGGACTTCACTGAAAAGTTAAACCAAATGCATTATTCTACCTTATAAACGACTCACTTTATTTTGGCATATGTTTAATCATTTAAGAAAGTGTTCTATCTGAGAAAGTCTGTAAGTACCTACTTAGAACAAATTAGATGTTTAAGGTCTTCCTTGAATAAGGGCCAGAATGCTTTAAATTGGGACGTGCACATTTTATTTGTGTAAAAACAAAATACAACAAACCCTACCTAAGAACTGAAGCAAAGATTCCTTCATTAATACTAATTAATACTAATGAAGGAAGTGGTAATGAGCTCTGCAGCCATGCAGACTACAAAAGTACAAGTGTTTCCCATGAGAAATTCAAAGAGCTTTTCTGAATTTTATAAATGCTTAATTTTACAAAGATGATAAACCAACATGCCTTTACTCTGCATAATCATATTTACAATAGAGATGAGAGCAGGAAAGGCCTACCTGTAGGACACCATTGCTCTGAGTAGTTTTCTTTGGAAACTTTTCAAAACATAGCTCCTAGTGAGGCTGAGGTACCAAAACACATTCTTACACATCTTTTACTTGCCAGTAGCTAAAAGGATAAAATAGTGGAAATAACTGAAAGCCAGGGATCTTTCTTATTTTGCTCCTGTATGCTTTGGGGAATTGATTGTTTCTGCTCTATTTGTTACTGAGCAACAGAAGAAACTGAGATATCAGGTTAGATAAAACTATGGAGCTGTAGGTCTGCATTTAGAATAAAGACTCTATGAGGGAATTTTGCATCAGTGAGGATGTTAAATTGTCATAAAAGAGATATGAGGCTGTCAAAAACAGCCCAATTATAGAGAGTTCACATTTAAGATCCTTCATGGAAAATGGCCTTGATGGCAATATAGGTTATTTTATTCTGTGTAAAAAAATTCAAATACAAACAATAAGATATGGTAGAAGTAAAATAACTAGAAGGAAAAAATGCAACAGTGATTTCTGTAATTACATGAGTTAAATTTAAGTGTCTATGTAATGAAAATGTTTTATATGTATACTGAGTATACCAGAAAATCTATGGCCTCATGAGAAGAACTCTGATTCATCAATATTTATTTTAGTCATGTGAAAACTCCCACTGAGAAAATGGGAATTTGCGAAGCAGTAGAAGAAAAATTGCTAACTACTGTTGTCCATCTTTAATACTGGGAGTGAAAGCAGTTGAGTTCTTTTTAGATAGAAATCATCAAAAGCAAGAGGATTATTTAAACAGTTTAATATTCAGCACTGTAGCCAAGACTGATCATCACTGAATTATTCAGCTTCCCCAGACTACACCCTATTTTTCTATAGATAAAAGCATATTTTGCCTGCACGTGCAAGTTAAGAATTGAACATCAGGATTCTGATGAAGAAACAAAAGAGAATGAATTTGTACTAAATTATTTGTGTCATTCTCCTTTTGAGCATCAGTCATCCAGTCAAAGTCATTGGTTTTAGAGCTATGAGAAGAATAGCAATAACATTACCAGAAATGGTAGCTGCTGTCAACATAATTGTTTTCATGTTGAAAAGCACAGAACTTTTTCTAGACTACAGTAAAATGTCAGGTATGGCTCATCTGGACTGTGGTGTCCTGTTCTGAGCTCCCCAGGTCAATAAAGACATGAACTTGGAGAATGCCTAGCAAAAAGCCACAAAGATTCTGAAGGAAGTACTCATCTTTCTTAAGATGAGAAGCTGTGAGAACTGTGGGTTTTTAGCCTAGATCAGAGAGAACTCAAGGGGGTATAATGAATGCATATAAACATTTACTGTTGGATGATGAAGGTGAGAGATTCAGACTTCTCCATAGTAATGGAGACCAGGCAAAAGGCAACAGACACAAATTAAAGCACATGAAATTCCCTCTGAAAAAAACCCAACCACCTATGAGAGTGAACAAACACTGGAACAGGTTGCCCAGAGATACAGCTGATTCTTCATTCATATGAGAACACACGTCAAATATTGTGTTCTGGGCCCCTCACTACAAGAAAGACATTGATATGCCACAGCATGTCCAGAGAGGGGTGAGAATGGTAAGAGGAGTCTTTGAGGATCTTGGGGTTGTTTATCCTGAAGAAAACAAGTCTAAGGGGAGACCTTATCACTCTCTATAACTATCTGAAAGGAGTTTGGACTAGGGAGGGGGCCAGCCTTCTTGTGGCAAGCAAAAGACACTGGTGACACCATATCTTGAGTACTGTGTTCACCTCAATACAAGAAAGACATTGAGGAGCCGAAGCAGGTCTAAAAAAAGGGCAACAAGATTGGTGAAGGAGTGGCTGAGTGAGCTATGATTATTTAGTCTGAAGAAGAGGTAGCTGAGTGAAGACCATATTGCTGTCTACAACTACCTGAAAGGAAGTTGTAGACAGGTAGGTGTTAAGTTTCTTCTCACAAGTAAGGAGTGATAGGACAAGAGGAAATGGTTTCAAGCTGTGCAAGATGAAGTTTAGGTTAGACATTAGGAAAAAGTTCTTCACTGAAAAGTATCAACAGCTATTGGAACAGGCTACCCAGGGGGCTAGCTGAATTGTCAACCCTAGATGTGTTTAAAAGTGTAGATTTGTTGCTCAGGGACATGATTTAGCAGTTGGCTTAGTAGGGTTACATTTATGGTTGAAGATCTTAAAGGTCTTTTCCAACATAAATGATTCTATGATTGTATGACTACAGGAAATGGCTGCAAGCTGCTCTAGGGAAAGTTTAAGCTGGATGTTAGGAAGAATTTCTTCAATTAAAGAGTTAATAAACATTGGAATAGGCTGCACAGGGCAGTTGTGGAGTAACCATGCCTGGAGGTATTTAAATGATATGTGGACCTTGTACTTCTGGACACAGTTTTGTAGTGACTTGACACTGCTTTGTTGAGGTTTTGACTTGATGATATTGAAGGTCTCTTCTCACCAAAGATATTCTGTAAGATATTCAGAACTGGACTGGATGTGTCCCTGGGCACTCTACTCCATCTGAACCTACTTGGACAGAGCATGACAAGATGACTTCCAGGGGTGCCTTTCAACCCCAACCTTTCTGCAATTATGTGACAGAAAGGAAGAAAAGCTCAAAAGCCTTCAAAAGAGGCTAAAAGGTTTAGTGGTACTAATTCAATGTCAATTCAAAACAAAATAGAAAATAGCATAAAGCATAATTGAATTATCTATATGAAATCTAACACAAGACTTTTGATAGCATATTCCTCAATTAGTGTTCTGATATTTCAGGAGGGCTGTGCCATTTTGACTTCAATAAGAGTTGTTGTTCATCCAAGGACAAGTAATATGAATACCTATTAATCTGAATACAAAGCTGTAATTCAAAGCATAAGGTTTTTATTTAATGATCTGTACATTTGAAAACACTATGGATCAGCTAATAAATTCTTTCAGTATTCTGTTTTCATGGAGGATTAGTGAGGAGGATCACTTCAGCCTCCAAAATAACAAGCTGAAAATATCTACAGTCAAGAATGGATGGAAGTTTGAAAGAAAAGAGAGTAGAGTTAGCATTGTCAGAATTCATGCACACTGAAGGTGTATCTATAAATTTAGATACACATATATCCAACTTTATAAGGATGACAATAGGAAAAATCTTTAGGAGAGTAGTATCAGCATAGTATTTTTTTTTAAAGAAGCAATTGCTTCTATCACCTCCCAGGTCTGCATCTGGCCCACAGGAAGTCTATTCAGCAATACAAGAAGCATCAAAAGTGCTACCTCTGCATTTTCCATCACTTCATGGCTTGAAGCCAGGAGTAATATTTCACAACTAGAGCAGAAACCAAAATAACAATCCAAACAGTTGGATATAATAATGATGATGGAACCATAAGGATATCTGAAATCAAATGTAAGTGGGAGGGGACCAAAATAAAGCATTGTGAATTTGTAGCCCAGCAAACTAGCTCTCTAGTAAACTGTAAACTGGGGAGACACAAGTCTTGACTATGGCAATAAAAAGACTATTGGCTTATGAATGTGGTTCCTGCATCCATCTAGTTTGAGATAGAATTTTTGGCTGTAAGAAGTGCATTATACTTTCCAGTTTTCACCTTATAAATCTATTTATCCATAGAGTTCTTGGAAGAGTTTCCTGGATTCATCTAATATTATATAAGTGGCCATTTTTACAAGTTCTTATTTTTAAAATTCCAGTGAGAGGCATAACAAATGTTCTGTCCACGTATACAAGCTATCCAATGGCAACAGTTTAAGTAATATTGAAATTAATCAGTCAAATACTTCAGGATTGGTTGGAGTATCATAAAAATAGACAACACTATTTTAAATATTAATGTAGAGGAGTATTTCATTCAACCAAAAATATTCCCAGAAACAGCAGAATCCACCAGGAGACTCAGAAGTTGTTACAAGTGCAAAACAAGGGGCTAGAGCACCAGAAGCATTACGGGAACTCATCTTTGATTTATATGAAGCAAATTTCCACAGCTGTCTTGTACTGATATGACTAAAGTTTGGGCAGTGCAGAAAATTGGGTAATAAAGGCTTAGATACTGAAATACAATGTACTCTGGTAAACAATAAGGTAAATCATCTGATAAGAATTCTAAAGAATCAAGTAATAAACCATAACATTTAACTGGAACTGTGATAGTCTCACCTTATAAAGTCATTATCATTATCATGATGTGATAGCCATGATGCTACTTGCCAACTGTTAATTTAAATATGGCTAGCACCCACTGAAACCCACTGGCATTTTATTCTCAGTTTCTATCTGTGCTTTACTCTTGTGTTGTGGAGCAGGAAGAGGGACTAACAGGGTTCATATCTTCTGAGATTTGAAAGGTTAACACTAGTAAAATTTCAGAAAGAGGTTTAGAAAAAAATTAAGGAAAACATCTCCTTCTCCCTTCTCTAGCCTATCTATCAAAACTACTTTGTCTCATTTGTAAAACTATTGTGCTATAAGTTTGAGCAAGACTTGTCTTTTTCCATAGTTTTTTTGGAACAAATTGCTTGTATGACTGTGTGTATGCATTATGTCTGCTTGCTGCTAATGCTAATCTTAAAGGGAGTAATTTGCAGGTGTGCCATTTGAACTTTCTGACATCCATTTGTTGTGATCAAATAGAGAGTTAAGTGACCTCTTTGGTACTTCATTTTGAATTTACATTTTTAAGCCTTTTGGAAACACAATTTAAGTTGTCTTTGCTCTTCAGAAGTAAACCCCACATGCCTAGTAAGTTTAACAGATCTGTCTATTAGCTAATTCATGCTCACAGTGACGAGTGATATAACAAGAGGAAATGGCCTCACATTGCACCAGAGCAAATTTAGATTGCACATCCGGAAATATTTCTTTATTGAAAGGCACATCAGGCGTTGGAACTAGGAGGTGATTGAATTGCCATCCATGAATATATTTAAAAATAATATAAATATGGGGCCTAGAGACATGGTTTAGCAGTGAGCTTGGTACAGTTAGGTTGAAAATTGTGCATAACAATAGATATGTAGCAGGTATATTCATAGACTCATAGAATTGTTTGGATTGGAAAAGACCTTTAAGATCATTGAGTTCCATCATTAACCTAAATTTTCAACAGTTGTACTATGTGACCTCTGCTAAAATACTGAATTTTAATCTGAAGTTCAGATTCAAAGCCAGAGATATCAGGAAAGACAGATGGGCATAGGATTAAAGCATGTCATTAATATGTAGCAATATTTTGCGAGTACGGTCCCAGCACTGCTCCTCGGCATTTTCAATACCAATTATATTATATACTTGGACTTGCCTAGACATTTTCCCTTATATACGGAGAATTAGGATTGTAGACACTGAATCCTCAGATGTACTGACTATACAATCTTCTACAAAGGGCAGTTTTCCTAGCTTGCTTAAAGAAGCAACCAAATTTAAAAACCAAACTATTCCAAAGCTGAGTGAAATTCAGCCTACTGTTCCTCGAGTTTACTCCTAGGACTAAGTATTGCATCGGGCTGTGCTTTTGACAGTTCCCTGCATAAGCTGAGTTAATAGCAAATTTGTATTGCCTAGTTACTTCCTTCTCTTCATACTGATACATATTTTCTTAAAGAGAGATATCTATTATCTTCAATGCCATTAAATTAATGTTCAGTTGAGGAAAAAATGTCTCATTCTCTTTGGTTTCTGTAACTTACTCTACATTGTCCTTGTCTGAAAGTTCTGGGGTGTTGAATAATCTGTCATAGGTTTATATGGGCATCCATCATTTTATAGAGCTGAGATAATCTGAGAGATATCAGCTTTAGCTTTACTAAACCTGCATTTTTCCTTTCCACTGTGTGAAAGCCAACCGCATCCTGGGCTGCATCAAGAGAAGCGTGACCAGTAGGTTGAGGGAGCTGATCTGCCCCCTCTATTCTGTTCTTGTGAGACCCCATCTGTAGTACTGCATCAAGTTCTGGAGCCCACAACAAAGGAAAGATATTGAACTGTTGGAATATGTCCAGAGGAGGGCCACAAGGATGATTGGAAGGCTGGAGCACCTCTCCTATGGGGAAAGGCTGAGAGAGTTGGGGCTGTTCAGCCTGAAGAAGAGGAGACTCCAGGGATATCTTATAGCAGCTTTCCAGTACCTGAATGGGGCTGAGAAAATCTAGGGAGGGGCAGTTTGTAAGAGATAGTAGTGGTAGGACCAGGGGCAACAGTTTCAAGCTGGAAGAAGGTAGGTTTACACTGGAAGTCAGGAAGAAGTTCTTCATAATGAGGGTGATGAGACTGCAGCAGGTTGCCCAGGGAGTTTGTGGCTGCCCCCTCACTGGATGTGTTCAAGGCCAGGTTGGATGGGGCCTTGAGCAACCTGGTCTAGTGGGGGGTGTCCCTGCTCATGACAGGGGGGTTGGAACTAGATGATCTTTAAGGTCCCTTCCAACCTGAACCATTCTATGAATCTGTGAATGTAAGACATCTGGTACGTACTGGGACACTAGTTGAAACAGTGCACACTAATCAATTACACATCAACAAATGAGCCAAGTATTTATTCAGTTGTCTGTGTTTTGATGCCCATTATACATTAGTATTGTCAAGCAGAAATCAAGTATTCTTTGAAGCACACTTGATAATTTTCACTAGCATTGAGTCATTGAATTTGTTAATAGCGGTCTTACAGTCTGTGATATTATAACATTCTGTACAGCATATTTGGTGTGTGTTCCACTGAAGGGAAGGAAAGATGGCCCATTGACGATAGTGTCAGTAAAGGACTCTGGAGATCAGTGTTCAGTATTCCTCCTGTATATTTTTGATCAGTCTGCTAGATTTACAAGGACATTCAGTGCTTTTTGATAATTTGGCTATTAGATTATTAATCCCATCTGTTATGTGAAGATAATAATACTGGATTTACAGTTGTAACTGCTATTTAGGTATTTCCATACATAGCTCTACAGTGTCATTGCCTACAAAGTTTTCTAGGAAAGAGATGCTCAGCTAAACCTGAAGGCAGTTCCATTTTCATGATTTTTGTCACTATCCTGCATTTCAAAGAGACAGATTTATTTTATGTGATTAACAACACAGACTGGAGATGCACTGCTAATTGCAACTCCAGTGAGGAATACTAGCACAGCTAAGTACAAGTAAAGAGGGGAAATAAAGCCTATATGTTCAGATAGCACCTGTTTGTGACCTTAGCCTCTACAACTGCTGTCCTGTGCCAAACTGGGAGATAATCTATTTCCTTTTCTTGGAGGATATTGCTCTTTATTTTAGAGATACTTAGATGGGCTACTAACTTCCTGCTTAAGCCATTCAGAAATGGGCTATCTTACTTTCCCAGCTGAAGTACTGACTCTTGTATAAGTCACCTGCAGATCCAACAGAGTTGTTTCCCCTTCTCTCACAGGTACAGGGATTGCTGGAGGCATGACAGTAAAGAAATCACAAAGCTGGCAACAGTTTAGAAATGTTTTAATAAGTGAATTACTCATCTGCACAATGATTCATGTTCACCAGTTTTCCAGAAAAGATAGTCACAACACTTTTTTCCACAGGGAGGAGGGAGACAAGGGGCAGACAGGCAAAGCCGATTCCCAAGGCTTGGCTCCACAGTCAAGAGAACTAGATGTGAATTTTCCTATGATTCCTTCAATAATTGTGCAGCTCCTGGATGTGTGGGAGGAAAAGGAAGTTATTCAGAACCAATTATGATTTTCCACTACGTTGCTTCATTTTGGATTGCTGTTTGTCTTATGTCTGCAGCCCATTGTCTCTTGTATGAACTGATTCCTACCTCCCTGGTTTTGTTATCTTTCAATCACAATGGTGTGAAACCAATTTCAAGGCAACTGAAATTACCTGTAAAGAGATTACTTAGATATGCTTTTCAGCTATGGTTAAAGACCCTTTAAATGCAGAGAAAGATTTACAAAGATTAAAGAGGGCTTTGGTTTGGGCCTAGGGTATCAAAACCATATTTGGGAAATGTTTGGCTCTAATATCATTCAAGAGCTGTAAGACATGACTAGTAAGAGACAATTTTACTCATCAAATCTGCTTGATAGAGGAAAAACACCCATAGAATTTTGTAAATCTCAGTTTGAATTTAATTGATGCTGTCCCACACCACATTCTGGTCTCCAAGCTGGTGGAAGATGGGTTTGAACTGGATACTGGGCTGCATCAGGAGAAGTGTGGCCAGCAGGGTGAGGGAGGTGATTCTCCCCCTCTACTCCACTCTGATGAGATCCCACCTAAAGTACTGTGTCCAGTTCTGGAACCCTTATTACAAGAAGGATGTGGAAGTGCTGGAGTGAGTCCAGAGGAGGGCCATGAGGATGATCAGAGGGCTGGAGCACCTCTCCTATGAGGCCAGGCTGAGAGAGTTGGGACTATTCAGTCTGGAATAGAGGGGGCTCTGAGGTGATCTTATTGTGGCCTTCCAGTATCTGAAGGGGGCTACAAAAAAGCTGGGGAGGGGCTTTTTAGGATCTCAGGTAGTGACAAGACTAGGGGGAATGGAGCAAAGCTGGAGATGGGTAGATTTAGACTTGATGTGAGGTGAGAGTGGTGAGAGCCTCGAATGGGTTGCCCAGGGAGGTGGTTGGGGCCC
>VZRI01005942.1:47280-74344 GCA_013397515.1 Upupa epops
AGTTGAGGCAGGGGAGGTTTAGATTAGATATTAGGAAGCAATTCTTTACAGAAAGATTGGTGAGGCACTGGAATGGCCTTCCCAGGGAGGTGGTTGAGTCAACATCCCTGGAGGTATTTAAGAAGTGTGTGGACATGGTGCTTTGTGACAGGCTAGAGTGACAGGTACAGAATGGGTTATTTTGTATTTTTCAACCTCTCAGGTATTTAGGTTTTTTGTTGGTGTGGGTATGGTTGGACTCGGTGATCTAGGAGGTTCTTTCCAACCATGATTATTCTGAGATTCTGTGATCACTTGTTCTCTCAGACTTTGGAAGAATATGAGAATTTCTCCAAGACATTTCTCTGATTTCTCTAAGGTTAATATTAAAGAAATTTGCTATATTTATGTGACAGATGGTGCTTGTTGCTGTCAAAAGCAGAGAGTACCTTGTGCTGGCCTGATATGAGGACTATTTTGTCCCCCTCAGATCAAATGGGCACTGAGAAACAGATACTTTTGAAATCAGAGCAGAAGGTAAAAAAGTGTGTGTGTAAAATATGGTTGTAATATCCTCCCTAATATTTTATTGATATTTATATCTGAATTGAACACATAGCTAAAGCAGAAGATCACCTTGTTTACTCTCAGAAGTATTTTAGTTTCCTGAAATGCAGTCAGAGAAGATGCATTTCTTGTTCTGTGTATTAGTTTTACTAATTATTACAGCCAATATTGAAGTGCTTATAAAAATAAATAGATCCCGACCACTGCACCTAAGGACAATTTGTAGTGTCTTTGGTGTGCTCATCTGGCAGGAGCACAGTTCACAGTTGTTTACGTTCTCCCTCTGGTTTTGTCTACAGAGTTAATGCATATTAAATATTACTTAGAGATAAGAAACTAAAACACTTCATTTTTTAATTCTTTTAAATCTAAACCCTATTTTTTCTTATATGAATTAAAATACATTAATTAAAATTTAAAAATCTATGTTTCTCCTGTGCTCCTTTTCCTATGCCACACACACCACACTCCCCCACTGGCCACAAAACTTTCATATTTCTCTCTGTATGGGTCATCTTTAAACATTTTGCCTAACATATGCTCAGTTTTGCCTGAGAAAATATTTACATACTAATGTCAAGGGAAATGAGTGGTGTCCTGATTAGTTATAGTTATCCATACTACTAGCAGCATTCTAGAACAAATAATCCATAAAACATGTTTGTAGATAAAATGTGTTTTCGCTTTGTGCTTTCCAAACTTACTTTAAAAATTGTCTAATGTTAACTTGTAAATGTGACTAATATTTGGAAACACATAAAGCTTATGGAATACTGTTAACTGCTTCTACTATCTTAAGTATTGTAACTAAACAGGAAATCAACATTCATGAAGACAGAAGGCAAAGCGGAATTATCCAATACAACTGTTTTATTTGGCTGTATTATTAATAAAAGATGATATGTATGATTAGGTCTGCAAGGAATAAGGGCAGTAAATTTCCTGGTTCAGAAAGAAATTAAATCCTTAAGACTCTGAATGTCTAAAGAAGTTCTATCTTCTGCCTTTATTTTTCTAATAGCTTAACAATATTTTAATCACATTTTTTAATTAAGAAAGAGGACATCTAAACATACAACTTCTATTTGCATGCCTAAATTTCAATGATAGAAAGCTGGGAAAGAGAATCATAACTTAATCTTAAAAATTAGTGTAAATATTGATCATTGATGTTCTGTGCCATAATCTTTCCAGACACTGAGGTCAGATTGATAGTTCTGTACTTCTCTAGATCAAGCAGCACCAGCACAGGTTTAGATTGGCTCTTAGGAAGAATTTCTTTACTGAGAAGGTTATCAGGAATGGGAATGGGTTACCTAGGGCAGTGATGGAATCTCCTTCCTTGGAAATATTTGATAGTCAAGTAGACATAGTGTTTAGTGATTATGGTTTAGTCAAAACCTTGTCAGTGATGGATTAATGGTTGGACTCAATGATGTTGGAGGTCATTTCCAACCTAGGCAATTCTGCCATTCTTTAATACAACTTCTTGATAGGTGGGCATTACGTTTGGCAGCCTCCAGTCAATTCTTACCTTCCCTATTAGACAGGACTGCTGATAAATGGTGAACAGTGGCTTGGTGAGATTTTCTACCAGCTTCTTCAGTATCCTTGACTTGATCCCATCTGGCACCAAGTTTAATTGGTGTAGCAGGTCACTGACTGCTTCCTCTTTGAACTTCTTAATTCAATAATGAATTATTTCTTAAAAAAGAAAGAGATCTTACTATTGTATCATTGACATTTTTTAAAAAAACAATTCCCAATTAAGAAGAGTCTCAAGTTAAGATTTGTAGATTTTTACAGAACTTTTTGTCTACAAAAAATCATCCATCTGATGCCAACAAATATTGTCAATAGGGCTTCTTAGGTACACAATATTGTCTGATAGAAATGTGGCAATTCTAGGCCTGGTGAAATAATTGAAAAGAACTAGATATTCTGCAGACAAGTACCCAATAACTGTTGCCATACCGTCTTTTGATATAAAAATATGAACCAAATATTTTTAGTGCTGACGTGTCCTTTTTTCCATATCCTAAGAATTAGCCACTCTACAAAATAGTCATTGGAATGAACCAGAGTTCTGGGAATTTTCTCACACCAGTAGAGTGCTCAGTGGCCTTGCCTGGTAATGGCCAGTGCTAGAGAATAATGTAAGACTTATGTGCTAGCATTTGCAGAGTAGTTTCACAGCCTGTCTTGCTGGTATTTACTATAGTGCTGTGGAGTGCAGTGTGGAGAAGCAGGAAGTAGAGGAAAAAGCATTCTACAATTTCCTTTCAGCACATTTACAGCTATTTTTTCAAGCTCAGCATGTGTTTTTTCAAGGCAGGAGAAGGCCAGGGCACTTGAATTTTTGTCCTAAATGAAATTCCAATCAGTCTAAAGGCTGTCTCTCTAGACGGCTGTTAAGTTGCAGGTGTGCTGGACTAAAATGTGAAATGTGGTTAACCAAATGAAAACCAGGTTAAGAATGTTTCTAAGTCTTGAAATGTTTCTTAATATGAGAAGAAAAAAGATAAGTGTACAAATATATTTTGACATACATACATTAAATTAAAAGAGAAATTATGAGGTTTTTGGCCAAAGTAGTTTTAAATCTGAAATGCCTCCCACACTAACATCAACATGTATCAAGAGACCTGGGGCAACAGAATCTGACACTCACAGAAACTTTGCCTATAAAATCCCTGTGAAGTACCATGTTTGCCACTACCTATTCGTAACATTCCTCAGGTAGAACATCAATTTAGATCTGTTTTCATGTCCTGGTTTGGTTTGTTTGCTAGTTCTACATTTTAATTATTCTGAAATGATATAAATATCTGGGAGCACATTAATAATTCTTGAATCTGTTTAGCATTGAATATTAAGTGCACCAGAGTGGCTGACATTGAGTACATAGTCAATTACAAAATACCTATGTGCTTTCCTAAGAACAAAGAACTCTGTTAAAAGTGCAGAAGCTTTCACTTATTAGTAGTATATTTCCCAGCCTAGGACAACATTACCAATCCCAGAGCTGGAGCACTACCTGATATCTCCTGCAGCAATATGCAGCACAGCTGGCCCACTGCTAAAGATTAAGAACAGTTTTGCTGGGGCAATACTCATTTACAGTATTTATTTCACTTGTTTTGTTTCCCATCTGGTTAAAAATGGTTGTATTTTCAGAAAGCATTTACTATTTCAAATATTTGCCAAATGAATTCTGATTTTAGCTTATGGCCATGTTTTTTCTGACTACTACTTGATTAAAATCCATAAATCAAGCAGATTTTCTGTCTCCACATTAGATGGGGTGTCCATAATGAGCACAAAAGTTACAGATATTTGAGAATTTCTTAAAAACTTAACATAAACATTGCTGAAAGTACCTTCCACACGGTGGGTGATGAGACTAAGGGTGCTGCTTTTTGTCGGGGGGTGCATGTACAATGCCGACAAATGTAAGTGAAGTTATCCTGACAAAATCAGGGTAAAATGAAGATTTTCTACATTTTTCAGATGAAAAAACTGAGATAAATTCTGTGAATAGCACATTTTCAAGTAGGAAGTGTGCAGTAGAGCGAAGAACTGAAAGAGAAACTGAATTTCAGACAAGTGGCTTAGTCATAAGCACATCCATATTGAGAACAGTCTGTTTCAAAGACGCTTTGTATTTGTTTTATCTCCTTTCCATCAGTCTGGTTTTCATCAAAAATTCACTAAAGAAGGAATAAAATGAAAAATGAAATATGGAGAGGTTTTTTTAACAGAAAAATTCAGATGGTTTTAGTGTGTAATAGATAAGACAAGACAACAGCTTATTAAAGGAATGAAATACATCAAAATGAACTGACTTTAACCTACAGTGTAGCAAGTGAACATTTTGGTAGACCCTTTCCAGTTACCCTGTATTTTGGATGAAAAATGAGGTCAATGCAAGGCGTTCTTAAATATAATTTTGATTTTTAGTACATGTCAGCCAAATTACACTGTAGATTTCCTCCCCTACGCTATGGTTGACTGATATTTTCTCGCAGTCAAGAATACCATTACTTTCCCATCAGACTTTTAAGTAAGCATATTTGCTTTACTAGCTGAACAAATTTGGAACTAAAATGAATACTCTCAGTCTATATGATAGCTGATAGCAAAAAAACTTTGCAATAGTCTCTTTGGGAAGGCGTATTATTGATCCAATAAATATATCATTCAAAACTAGCACTAACATCTCTATTTATAATTCACAAGTAGAATCTGGACATATGATTTTAAAATAGAATGTTAATAATCCCTTGATAATATTCATCTACACTTAAGTTATAATATTTCACTTGGTTTAAACACTGAACTGATGAAATAGCTTTCCCAGAAAAACATCTGTGAGTAAGAGGCTCTCTGACCTTTTCTTGAGACTCGAGAATTTGGATTTAGATTCATACTCTGTGGCCAGACTGTGGCTTCAAATCACAGCACACATCAAAGAGTGGAGGAGTACATCATGGAGAAACTTCACAGCTGAGCTCTGCTGAGCTGTTTCATTCAATCACAGAATGGTAAGGGTGGAAAGGGACCTCTGGAGATCACCTAGTCCAAAACAGCTGCAGAGCAGGTTCTACTAGAGCAGATTGTACAGAAATATGTCAAGGTGGACTTTGAATTTCTCCAGAGACTCCACAACTCCTCTGGACAGCCTGTTGCAGGACTCTGTTATCCTCACCATAAAAAAGATATTCCTTATGTTCAAATAGAATCTCCTACTTTAAATATATTTTCCCTTATTATACCACTGGGCACCAGTGAGAAGAGCCTGCTCCCATCACCCTTTGAATCACCTTTTAGATACTTACAAGCAACAGTCATCTTCAATCTAGACAGATGCAGCTGTCACAGCCTCTCTTCGTAAGGAAGGTGCTCCAGCCCTCTGAAGGTAGTTTTGTCCTGCTGCTGGGGTTTTTACGGCAATGTCTGTCCTCATGCCCACCATGTCTTTGTCAGTGGTAGGCATCATAGAGCTTGTCCCTTTCTTCCTGCCTTGGAAATGTCAGACATACTGTGGTGCATGCTGAATAAAACAGCAATTAAAAAAATGTCCTGTTATATCAAGTGTTAGGGGTCAAGTACTATCTTAGCTTTAAAACTAAAAAGTTATAGGACAAGAGGAAAGGATTGGAACAGGCTGTTCAGGGAAGTAGGAGAGTCATCATCACTGCAGGTACTCAAAATAATGTAGATCTGGCACTCAAAGCCATTCAAACATTTTCTTCTTATTGAAAATTGACAGTTACTCAATGACCAACAATATGAACCAAATATTTTTAGTGCTGACGTGTCCTTTTTTCCATATCCTAAGAATTAGCCACTCTACAAAATAGTCATTGGAATGAACCAGAGTTCTGGGAATTTTCTCACACCAGTAGAGTGCTCAGTGGCCTTGCCTGGTAATGGCCAGTGCTAGAGAATAATGTAAGACTTATGTGCTAGCATTTGCAGAGTAGTTTCACAGCCTGTCTTGCTGGTATTTACTATAGTGCTGTGGAGTGCAGTGTGGAGAAGCAGGAAGTAGAGGAAAAAGCATTCTACAATTTCCTTTCAGCACATTTACAGCTATTTTTTCATCGCTGCAGGTACTCAAAATAATGTAGATCTGGCACTCAAAGCCATTCAAACCTTTTCTTCTTATTGAAAATTGGCGGTTACTCAATGACCAACACTTTCAAGAGTGGTGTAATGCAACAAGGACTTTAAAGATATTTCTTGAAGGTGGAAAAAGTGGTTTGGTGTCACAGCTTGTAAGGTATTCAGATGTCTAAGTTTTGTTTACTTCATTTTCTCTAATGCAGAAAAATTGGAACCGAGGGTAAGCTGCTTTAGAATTAAGTTCATCAACCACATGACATTTTCTTGCCACCAGCTGGTATTAAAATAATTGTTAGTATTAAAAAGAAATGCCTCTCCTATAATCTTTTACTATCAATAACAAAGGCAGTGGAGTGCATTGGCGTTAAACTTGGATTGTAGATTAATTACTGTTTCGGATCTAGCCATGTTATGCCACTTCATTAATTTCATCTGCTTCTGCTCTCTTTCCTCGTTTGTGTTTTATGTCTTTAAATCAAAAACTTCTTGAGACATAGGTAATTTATTACTAGCTATCTGGAACCTTGTACAACGTGCCTACATTTCAACTGAAAGTCTTCTATCTTTATACTCATGCAAGTAATAATGTCAGCCCAGTTTTTCTTGTTATTCCACAGGAGCACAATCTTGATTGCTTATACAATTACTTGGGTTAAGTTCACAAATATTTAGGAGACCATCTCATCTATCTAAACCTAGACATTCTTCTGTCTTTCTTCAGGGAGACTCTCTCCAGTCATTCTTCTCTGTTGAACTTACAAAGCTTTGAAGAGAGAGTCCTGTTTCAGCCCTCCAGAGTTTGCATGACTTTTGAAATAGATTTTTGTCATGATACTTGAAGCTTCTTCTGTTTTCATCTGCCTTTCCTAATGTTGAGTGTTTTCTTGGTGAGTACCAGCCAAGAAAGTAAAAATTATGTATTGGTCCTGTGGTTTAATCACAGGCCCTCCAATTTCAGCTCAGTGTCAGGTCCTTTCAAACCACTTTGCAAAATAATGACTGAAACTGGAAACTGGGATAAAGAGTCCTCTGCAGTTCTGTAGAGTTTCTGGTACTAGCCTTCCACACAATGGTAATCTTCAGTGTATAACTCCTGCAACTTTAGTGATTCATGTAGAAGAGTTGGTTCATTCTGTATAATGTATCGAATCCTGCAAGGCATGCGTCTTGTATTGTCAGTAGTCTTTTACTTATAATTTTTAAGAAATAGTTAAAAATACTTAAAATGAAAAATAGAAAGTATTTAGGACACTTCTGTGGGGAACATCAGGTCAGTTTGCTGAAGGAAGGTCTATTAATTAATTATCCCAGGTAGTTAATAAAACAAAAAAAGCTTGGTGCAGCATTGTCTTGTTTCTTAGTAGAAGAGCCTGCCAAAAGACTGTAGACTTTTCCTCAGTCTAGTGACTTCAAAATGTTATGTCTGATATGTTTACTGATGCAGAACACCACTAATAATATGACCTAGCGAGGTTTTCTGTTGAATCTTGCCTTTGCTTCTTTCTGAAGAATGGCATGGGTAACCTTTGTAATACTAACAAGCCTTGGATCACTAAGGGACACAGAATAATTCTAGCCTTTACTGCTACTTTTGTGTGTGAGATGAGAAGAGAGATCTCAAATATTTTCATGCAATTGGAAAATAATTTCCTACTTGTATCCAGGCAGATGTAGATTTCTCACAAGGGCCTTCATTGTGTATGTTAATAATGAAATAGAAAAACAGTAGAAAATCTGTTTATCTTATCTCCTTCAACTGTGCTGAACAACCATACTCTATAGTACTGAATAAATCAGGAAGGAGATTGCTGGAAAAGTCATGTAATCTTATATACACATCATTGTGGGGTGAGTTAAGATACTGGTCTTTAAATCACTTTAGAGCCTAGGGCGAAAATAAGCTTTCTGTTTTGGGTTGGCAGCTGTATGGAATCTAACAATTCCGTGCACTGCTTCTTCCCCTCTAAAAGATTTCTTCTCTATTTCCTTTTCAGAAGTCCCAGATGAAACTTAAATCCAAGTTAATTTGAAGCCACTGAACTTTCATAAGATTTCCTTGAACTGCTTATTTGCACTGAACACAGCAGTCTGAGGTAAAAAGGACTGCAGACTACAGTTTACTGTACGTCCTCACCAGCAGCTTTGAACTCAGGTACAAGTGAATCATTTCCAAGCAATCTGGCCCACACAATGGAATATTTCCTGTCTGGATGAATTACGTGCTGCCTGGGTGGGCTTGTGAATGGGAGGGAAGAAGAATTTAAAAAGAAACAACACAAAACTCACTGCTTACTTAAATCAGGGAGGCAACCCAATGAGGAAGTCTGAAATTCTAAGGCCTGTTGTCAATGTTTCAGGTTTGAGCTGCCATGTACTAATCAAAGTGTATGCAAAACACTGCAACATGTTTTGCTTTAGCCAACATCCTCATTATCTCCTGCTTTTTACCTGATAATTCACAACAATCATTTTGTCTTGTTCTGTCACTGTCTACACAGTGAATTGAAAGTAAAGAAGAAATTGTAGTTATTTAATATTGTAGTGTGTAATTTGAATGTCTGCAACCTCTAGGTGGAGATAATGGAGTGGAATCAAAAATCTGTGGAGGCTTAGAATTGTAATAGTCATTTGAAAGAGAGTTAGAAAGGTGTTTCCCTGAACTTTATTCTTAGGTGGCAGCCCCTGATGAGTGTACCATGTTGGGCCTCAACTAGCCACTGTGTTCAGGAGGACAACCTCTTTCTGCAAGGCATCTTCAAAATGTTCTGTCATATAGCTTGGAACATACATGTCGGGAAGAGCCAAGTGATATTAGCTCATTGGGCAGATTTCTGGAAGTATGGTTGTGGTAGAAAAAGCTGTAGTTTGCGTAAAGGGCAATCAATGTGTCTTCCTCAGTGCTAGAAGTTAACTATTTTTCATGGCTCAAAATGTTTGCTGTGGTGAGAAACTTAAACTTCTCAAGCTGCCACCAGAGCAAGAACAGTTTATTCCTAACGACATGCAAGCTAATGATGGATAACCACCATACCCTACATAATACATATAAACACTCAGAAACCTACTACGTCTGTTTCAAACAAACAGCTGCTCTATCATGTTCCTGAATTAACTGCCTCCCATTTCTCCAAAGAAACAGATATATTTTGGATTACCTTCCCACAGTGAAAATCAACTCTAAAATCCATCACCACCAAGAGAACAGGAACATGCTGTGGAGAGTTCAACTGTACCATTGTTTCCAAGGGAATAGGCTGAAGTTGATTTGTTTAAGTTTTATGCACCAAGTGTACAGATGAGCTCATGATCAGGCCCATGGGCTCCAAGGCTCCCAGCCATAATGTTATCCTTCTCTATTTATTATTGAGCCAACATTAATGCAACTGAATAGTTTTATCCAAGATTAACAAAAATCAATCCTTCCTGTAACTCCATTACATTCACTGGAGTGGCATCAAGCATGACTTTGGCCCATTGTGTTTTCTTTGACAATGTGAATCATCTCTAACTTCACTGATTTAGCATAGAATTCAATCAATTCTAAAAAATCTGAGAAACAATATTGAAAAAGTTCCTAACTACTTTTTTCAAAACCACATAAAGGTCTTGTGGTTGTGCACAGTGAATGCTACAGAACTTGTATGTCACATTCATAAATACCTGATTAAGGCATTGCTTAGCATTGAAGTTTCTGAAAGCAGTCTCCTGAGTTCTGAAGGCTGTTGTTCCTAGTTCTTACTCTTTTGACATGAAATACAATCTATCAGATCCTTTGTCTAAGTCATCATCCTCCTGAAGTTATGGTATTGAATTTAATATACACTGTGATAGGACCTTGTTTAGTCTGATTTCTCAGAAGCAAGAGCCTGCAGTTAAAAAGTAAATGGAAATTTGAAAATTAACCAAGACAGTAACACTGTCCTTGAGTTGCTGAGGTAGTTGTGCTCAGGTTAGGCATCTAGACACTGAATCTGAGCTAAAGTTGGAAGAACAAATATTCACCAAAATCTTGATAGCTTTCTTTTGATAATGCTGAAATTTATGCTTGTTTCATCACAATTCCTCTCAAATATAAGGCAAAGTATTTAATAGAAATCATAGAATCATAGGGTTGGAAAGGGTCTCCAAAGGTCACAGAGTTCAACACTGCAACAAGCAGGGTCATCTTGTGCTTTTTTGGTATGTTCTTTTTTGATGTAGCTTTTACAAAGATACAGATTTTTGTTGTTCTTACTTACATTTTCTATGAGTAGAGGGTCTAATAAGTTTCCTTTGGTTTTCACTGGAAAAATGGTGTGTTATCTAGAGTCAGAGCTGATCAATAATAGTTCATTTGGTTTAGTTATGGGAGGATCATTTCTTTTTCGGAGAAAGTAATTAATTTAGAAGAAATGTGATTTAATACATTTCCCAGAAACATCTCTCACAAGGGGAAATCTGTTTTTCTTGATGTTCATGTATTTGAAACTACTCTTGTATACTTATCTTTGTTTCTGTAATGAAAGAGGAATTCATTCAGCTCTCTTTACTCAGTCTTTCAGTACTTGTAGCGAACCACGTTAAAAAAAAACTGTGGGTATTTTTGAGGAAAAAGTAGTATTGTGAGCATTCACCATGAATTCTTGATGAATTGCAGTACATTTGTGCCAGATCCCATTCAGTCACCAGCGGAATTTCATTTAAAAACAAAAAAAAAAGATTAATGACTAAGGAAATCTGATGTGCTTGTGCAAAATAGGGGATAAAATTTGCCCTGTATGATCCTCAGTACTAAAATTATAATTTAAATTTAAAAAATTGTTACATGACATATGTTACTGTATGATTACCATTGTACATTTTAAAAATCTTATTTTTATAATTCAAAAGTACCATTAAGGACAGCTTGGATTTTTGATTGCCATAAATGCATGCTAAAGCATATAATCAGAAATATAAATGTGTAGAAATAGCAAAACAGTTTTTTATTTAGCATTAGTCTTCCTGTCTTTAAAATCCTGTGCCACTGTCATAATGTAAATTAGCAATAATATTAATAATAATTATTATAAATTATTGTCTTGGTTTTAGGGCCAAAGGCAGAACTCCTGCAGGGCATATCCTTTTTAATAGGAGAATTTCAGATGAAGAGAGATCAGGCAGCTGGAATAAAATACTGTAACTTTAATGGGGGAAAAATAAGAGGGATAATGAGAGGAAGATGAGTGCAAGAGGAGAAAGAACTAATGTACAAAGAAACAATACAACTGAGCTCAGTCTGGTTAGCTGCCAGGCCAGTGGCATCATCCACTGAGCACTGGAGGTGTGAAGGACCACAGCTCCAGAGTGACTGGGGCCAGCAGGAAGGTTGCAGTCCAAGAGCAGAGGTCAGAGGAAAACCAATGACATGGAGTCAAGGCACTCAGGCAGCTGAGGCTGCAATGGTGAAATGCAGAGCCAATATGGAAACATGCAGATCATGAAGAATGGCTTCTGGATGTCCTTTTCTCTGTGACAAGAGCTTCCTCCAAATAGTGAAAATAATTATGGTTTTTACGTGATTGATTTCACATAATTGAATATTGGAGATGTTGAAAGTACTGTTATGAAAAGAAGTGTTGGATCATTAATTGTAAGATATTAATCTAAAGTGTAATGTCCACGTCTATTCAGGTATTTTTTGCTAGACCCAGTAAAACGACAATCACAAAACTAATTCCACCCAGCTTAAGCTAACACAAGATGATTTAATATTTGTAATAAAGCCACTCGACTAAAAAACTATGGGTTTGGTTTCTGTTCATTAGCCATAATTTATTAATTATGCTTGGGATAATCCCACGTACCCTTCACTATAGGTATGTATAAAAGCATTTCTCTACAAAGTTATATATTTGGGAAAATATGAGGCACTGAAGTTTTGTCTGTAAAATTTCTGCAACTATTTGTTTTAGCAAATAGACTACTTTTAAAATCAGACTTTACACCAGGCAGAGCAGAATTGCATCCCCAGTCTTTCTTGCCTTGCTGGAAAGATGAGATATGATCCCTCTTTTACTGATCTTGAAGTATGCAACATATCATTTGAGGACTATAAGGTGCATATACCACTTCTGGCTATATTATTTATTCAGAAAAGATTGCTATCTGATGCTTGCATTTCTGTGGCCTGAGTCATATGCTTGCCTAGTGTCTGCCTGTGTGGCTGAACTGAAAAACCAAGGTGTGTTGAGATACATAACTGAAAATCTAGGTTTCAATCTTGTGATTATCCAGAGCATTTTGAGGACTCATCACTGAGATGATCCCACAAAGATTAACAAACTGCTTTTGTCATTGAGGTATATGTCACACTAGAAGCGTAAGAAGTAGTTTGGGATACACACTTGCCCTTTTCATTCAGCTGTTACTATAATGGGGAATAATGAAGAGACCATGGTCCTTGCTAGCAGCCAGTGAGTGTTGCTACCACATTAGACACAGAAGGTGATGGATGTCCTTGATGTATGATTAGAGACAGAGCTTTTACTTGTAACATTCCACAGAAGTCTGAACCCAGCCCTCTGTGTAATATTCTGGGAGGTGAATGTGATAGGAATTTCTGAACTCCAGTAATGTTTCAAAAACTTGAGCATAGGTGGTAATACATAACTAGAAGCCAATGAGAAGCATTTGACTGCTTCTCTTGATTAAATAAAAAACAAAACTGTCTTGGGGACAGTTATATCCATCATATGTTAAAAATTAGGTCAGAAAGGAAGAGGGTGGTAACATTACCACTCAACATGTTGTCAGTCCAACCAGATTCACAACAGCTGCAAACTAAATGTTATTCACACCATTCAATCCTTGAAGCACTTTTCAGACATGTCAAGTTTTCCAGCCCTTAAAAGCCAGTTCTTCTGCCATTTGGTTCCTGATTTACACTAGAGACAGTTTGACTCATCATTAAATTATCTTCAGGCTGTAATACTGAGGGGATTATAAATAACTCCAATCATAACTACTAATGTCATTACATATTGTGATTTTTCTCTTTCTCAAATATAAATATTTTGCTGCTAACAAAACCCCAGATCAATAGGAAAACATGTATGGACATCAAGACAGATGTATGGGCATCTCCATGAATTTTGTAAGTCAACATAATAGCTATTAAATTATCTGAGTTAGAAGTAATTTCTATTTTACTACATGGAATTCAGTTTTGGATTGGGGAAATCCATCTGGATTAATCTTACATTCTCCTGACATGTTAATTTTTAAGCATTGAACTTCAATACCCTAATACCCAGAGTTTCATAAAATTGTATGCTAAAGGAAATACGTCAGCAGAAGACTGAATTTATTATTTGAGCTATTAATGTTTTAAAATCTTGTAATATGTTATATGTAATGTTGTTTTGTATATTGACTTGAATGTGAATTTTGAACAAATCTATCTATCCAGCCCTTCACACTGAGATGTTTTCTATAACACATTCGCAGGTAATTGGCCATTTAAAAAAAATCCTGAAACATCTGTCTTGTTAATGAGCTGACTTCAATCTAAAAGAACTTTGAAAGCTAAGTTACAGAAGATAACACACAACAGAACAAAATACACTTAGGACAATGGCCTTGAAATTCATTTTGACTATTCTGAATTATGTAATCTTTTTACTGTCTTTTTTCAACACTACTGTACACTGCAACCTTGCTTGCACTTCATGAACATTTTCATGGAGGATGGATTTTTTTGCTGTTTTGGTTTATTGGACAAAAGCTATCTCTGACTGATGCATAGTAATGGCATTAAATAACACTAAATAATCAACAGGCCATCAGACTGGAGCAAGGAAGACTTGCACCTGGTGGATGACAACAGGAAATACTTACTTGATCATGGACTGACATTTGTTTCATCATCAGCACCAGATTTTGTTTTATGGATACAATACCTAAATTGATTCATTTATTTTAATCAGAAATGTCCTTCATAGATAATGTTTCACTGAAAGCAACTTATTTTTAACAAGAGAAAAACAGATCAAGACAATGAGAAACAGAAATCCCATGGCTTTTCTATCTCTTTTCCTGTATCCTGCAAATTTCAGAAGCTGAGTTTCTCTCCTTTTTACCTTCAGCAAATGACATGGTTTTCCAAGAATAAATCAGCCCTTGTTTTCTATTTGCTTCACTAATAACAGTCTGATTCATAAAGCCTGTCTTTTATTCTGTATGAGACACTGATGGAGTGTCTACCAGCACTGTATGGTGGATTTCATTTCCAAAATATTTCATGTCCTTAACTATCCCTTCCGTCTCTTTGCTGCTGCTTCAAAAGGCAGGGATTTCCTGCAGGTCTTGTGCTGCATCTGGCAGATGCAAGTTGCCTCAGGCTCTCAGAGTGTCTGAAAGAGTCTTAAATACCTAAATTTAGTGTATGAAAGAAAGGCATCTTTCCTCCTGTGACACTTGCCCTTTCATTTTGTAATATCATTGTAGTTACTTCTAGTCTTCTGTCCTCATTACAATAGGCCAAATTTAAGAAAAAAATATTTCAGCAGAGTTATGAAGTACTGAAGAAATGTCTCCATATTAAAGCATTCCATCATGAAGCCCCATATGGTTCAGACATAGTCAGAGTGAGTCTGGGGATCTGAGTTTCAGGGCATACCAGGGAGCACACCTGTTCTGCCATGTCAATGTAAGTTATAGGCTTTCCCTCGCATACATACATACATACATACATACATACATACATACATACATATATAATCCCATATGAATTGAAAACTTCAGCATTTACTGGATTTTGTCAAACAGCTCAGAAAACATGCCACTGGTTGTGGCTTAACCAGAGAAATTTTGCAGAAATTTCCTGTAAACCTACTTAGGCTTGATAAGGAATGTGATTGAAATAAACTACATTTTGAGCTGGAGTGTACAAATGGAAAAGCACTGAGACATTTTATTTTTTATAAAGATTTTCAGGTAATTTTGTAAAAAATTTAATCCCGTGACGTTCAACCTGCCCAATTTGGAACCTTACAGAGAACAATAGATTTCCATGTGAAAGAAAAGGGGTTATTTGTTTCACAAAAGAGAAACAGACTAAACACAACTGTAAGTGCAAGAAACAGCTCTAAGGGAACACAGTTATTGATAAGTGGGCGATTTGTCACAATTATGGTAAAATAGTAGTATCTTAAGCAATATAATTAGAATGAGATTCAAATGTTCAATTCCCCTTCATAATGAGATAAATTTACTAAAGAAGTATTAGAGGAATGGAGCAAAGCAATACAAATAATTATAATGAAAGTAGTAACATTAGTGAAAATAGTTTTCCAAGCTAAAAAATGTCAAATGTTAAAAATGCTTTTGATATACTTTAATACGGCTTGCCCTACACCAAGTACAATATCTAAATCCATAAAATTTTTCTACTATTAGCTATTTTTTAAGTGCAATTTTAGGTCACATTATTCTGCCTCTTCACCAATATTTTTACTGTTTAGTTGGCAGGATGCCTTATGGTTGAGGAATGAAATGAAATTAATAAATAGGGAAGATTTCTCCAGTCTTTTGATTTTGCTCAGTCATCCAGACTGACAATACAAGCAAAATAAACTAGATACATGCGGAATAGTTTGGGGGCAGACATGGAAAAATTTCAAATGCACTGCATGAGACTCAAACTAATCATGATAAGCAAAGATAATAGGAAGCAAATATTCTTAACTTTCAGTGCAACTCAACCCTATAAATGACATCATAATTGTTCATTATCTGACCTGAGATTAGCAACATCTTGCTGTAGCAGCCAGTCTCACTAGCTTAAATTGCTATCTGGCAAAGATCTCTTCATCTCTTTCCACTGTACAGGTTGAATCACCTCAAACCTCAAGTCTCAATACAGGAAGAAGGAATAATTGCAGAGATCTTTTAACTAGTAAAACACAAAATGGTTAAAGGAAGGATGATGCTATGTTGCAATCCCAGTTTACATCATGGATAGATAACAATTTCATTTTAAATCTGAAAGTGATTTGGAAATAAAATAATATTTTCATAATATATAAATATTTTAAGGTACTGCACAGAGAAGTTGTGGATATCCCCTTCCTCGAAGTGTTCAAGACCATGTTGAATGGCACTCTGGGTAACCTGGTCTAGTGAAAGGTATCCCTGCTCTTGGCAAGGGGGTTGGAAACAGATGATCTCTGAGGTACCTTGCAACCTAAACCACTGTATGATTTTATGATTATTCTATGATATTAATAATATATTTCAAAACTGAAAGCATTTTATTTTGCCAGCACAGAACAGTTTAAGTTGGTCTATTAGCTTACACGTATGTAACTGACTTTAAATTATCTGATCAAGTATTTATTTTCTAGTGAAATTTCAATTTTGGGGGGAGCTATCTGTTCCATCTTTGAAAGTATCTGCTTTTATAGCTCTCTATTTTGCAATCTGGAATGTTATAAATGAGAGTTCCATCCTCAAGTCTAACCTCCATATAAATTTGGAATAAAAAATTGAGTGTGCACATTCTAAACCAGAAAAAATTATTAAATATTTTCTTTTTAAAATGGATATTTTCTTCATTCAGAACAAAAGGTCCAGTATGAAGAAATCCAGTAACTACTGGTAGGTTCTGGTAGTTTGGAGCTTTTTTTCACTTTGAGTACTTTATGGTACTAGGTTGTAAAAAAACAGGAACAATAAACAGTGAAAGTAACATTGCCCTTTAATTGGGGAGTAACTCATTCTAATTATTAAATCTGAATCAGAGAGTGGATGAATGGCATTATTATCTGTTGCTACAAGTGAGCAACTTCCAACTTGAAGATTGCACAGAGGTTTGTGAAAGATGGTTAAGGGAAAGTAGCATTCAATGAGACAAAGCATGCACTGTTAGATCTAGCTGACATAATCTGTTCTGTCAAATAATCAAGAAATTGTTACCTCTTTGACGGAAGAAAAGAGCAATTTGTGATTACTGAGACATTCTTGTACTGTTCTGCTCCAAAAGACTGACAATCCTTTTTGGATTTATAAGAATTACAGACTGTCCATAGATTAGGTTGATTGCCCAACAATAGATTAAATCATGTCTGTCACAAAGTTCGATGTTGCCACATTGGTGCGTTGATTAATGATATTTGGCAACTGTCTGAATGGCCATTTGCCATTCATTCATGGGTGCCCTCTGGAGTACAACAGGAGAGTGACCTGTTGGGAAAAGAAATTTTTGTTCATCCCTGCTTTTTCTACTGTGGTAGCAGAAAAGAACTGGGAGTTGATGATATTAAAACTTTGAGACAGCTATTTCTTAATGCATATAAACTGAGAAGGAGTGGAAGCTAAGGAAAAATTGATTGCAATCAAATAGAACATAATAGTTTAAACTATGATTCTAGACAACTCAATTGTTTCTTCTGCAGTATTGTGAATGTCATATTATTAAAAATAATTGGGGCATTGATAATTTCTTTTGATAAAGATACATAAATTTTTGATAGAAAATTGTTCACTAATCTTTTGCTTTTCTGTTTCAATCTTTCATTGAGGACTCAAATCTTGTCATCATATAGGCACACTGAGGACTGAGGATCATTTAATGGCATCATTCTTCTTATCCACTGCAATTTGTCTGCCCTTCCATTCTTATTCTGTTGCCAGTTACATTATTACTCATGTCATTAGTTTAGTAGCACTTTCCATAGAGTTGCACTTAGTCTCACTTTCTACATTTTCCTGGGCTAGTTATTAGTCTTCCAAGGTATAACAAACATAAATTTAACAATTTGGGTCACCTGGCAGAGAAGTGTAACACTTACTCCAGGCCCTCAGTGCAGAAGCATACTGAAGCAGCATATTTCAGTAACTTACTGAAACTCAGTTACCTCAGTTGCTTATATCAGTTTTTTACTGACTGGATGAATTCATAGAATAGGTGTTTCCTTCACCCCTAGAATTTCTGTTCCATTTTCCCATGGTACTTCTTCAGATGGCATCAAACTTGTTCCTTTGTCTCTTAAGGTACTTGTCATTCTTTATGGTGTTCTACTAAGCTAATAAAAAGAAACAGTTCAATAGACCAACCCATAGATATTTGCTTATAACTAATACATCTATTTTATGTAAAATACTGAGTGGAGCAGAAAATGTAGAGGGGTACTGCTGAAAGAAATGCCAGTGACAGGATGAGAAAGACAGAGTAATCATTTAATTGCATGCTGTTTGAAAGCCTACATATAAAACAGGTACCAAAAATAATATACGAATTGAGTGCTGGACAAGGAAAGAAGTGAAACACTAGTCTTAAAATACTTTCCAGATACTTGGAACAACACACATATGAATCTCCATGTTTACTTTCACTGGTATGCTTCATCTGGAGGAAAGTAGTTGCACAGGAGCCATAGTATGGGCACAGACTGTTCTTTACTAACTGGCCTGAGTAGGTTGACCCTATTTCTTGGCAAGGGAGCATTTCCTGTGGAGCACTTAGTAAGTCAGTCCCTGTTGTGGTTTAAGGCCACCCATCCAGAAACAAGGCAATCAAGCCACCACCTGCTCACTCTTATCCTGATCCAGTGGGATGGGAAGGGGAAAATACAACAAAAGGCTCAGACAGGGAGAGTTTACTCACCAATTATGTTGACAGGCAAAACACAAGCTCAACTTGAGGAAAAAAAAATCAATTAAATCCCAAAAACCCCAACCATCAGTTGACCAGTTAAACCAGAGCAGGACAATAAGAAATACAACTGGATCTTAAAAAACCTCTCATCCACCTCTCCCCTATTCCTGAGCCCAGTTTGTCATGGTTGAGAACCATAGGTTTCTGGTGTTTTGTGCTTTGCTGCATGGAACAGATTTGTTGGCTCACCACCCCCTCACAGCTGCAGTTACAGCCTCCCATTGTGAGGGTGGGGTTGCAGCCGTGGGAAGCCCCTGTATTTAGTCAGGGGGAATTTCCAGGGCAGTCTCTTTTCATCTAGCCATGGCAGGCAGTGGAGCCACCACCACCCATCCCTAGGGAAAAAGAGCATACACTCTAACCAGAGCTGAATGCAGCCACACCCACCATCCTTAGAACACAGGAGGACCTCTGAGACCCTCCCATTTCATGATGTTTGAGGAAGAACTCTCTCTTTCAACCATTCTCCAGGTATATTCTGCAGACATCAAATTCCCTGCACATTTTGGACCATGCATCAACTTCTCTCCCCTCTCTCCTCAAGGACTCTTCACAATGTGACTACAGCCAGCAGATCATAGGTCTGATCTTCAAGGCTGCAGCCACATTTCAGATGCAGGAAGATACACTTCAGAACCCCAGTCTCTTTCTGTTTGCCGAAAGTTTAAGAGATCAGTCTCTGTCTTTTTTAGCACAAAAAGGCTGGCCAAGCAGAAGGAACATTCAGAAGCTCACCTCAGGACTTCTCTCCCACATACTCTAGCATTTCCCATTTCCTCAGTGGCAGAGCTAAGGTACAGCATCTGCATCAGCTCCATGGCCCTGGTCATGTGGGGACATACCCCTGGTGAGAACAAAGACAACATGGTGCCGGTCATGTGAGGCAATGCCTGTTGTGGCAAACAGGGCATGGCTGCCATGACTAAGAAGTCCTCTCCATGGTCCTCTCTCTCTCTTTCTCCTTCTCCCAAATGGTTACAGTTCTGAGGGAGGGAAAGGATTAAGAGTTCACCACCTCCTTGTCATCTTCAAAGACCATCAAGTTGCAAGGAGAACAGTGAGGGGGCAGCAGCTCTATGCTTCAGCATCTTGCTGCTGGGCAGAGCCAGGCAAGTCAGAGGCCACTGCTAGGGCCACTGCTGTTTGCAGCAATCAGTACTGTTTGGAGGCAGGAACTGGTGGCAGCTTGGCTCAGCTGCAGAGATGTTTTCAAATCATGCACCACGCCTCCAGTGGCAGAGTAGTTTCAGTGGCAGCGAGAGGGACTGGTGGCTGCCCACAGCAGCTTGGCAATTCAGCTGGGTGAGCACATGGCAGGAGCGGCCGCTGCAATTCAGGGTCTCAGCTCGCTCTGTGTTCCAGTCCCTGGGGAAGTAGAGCTGTGGCTGTTTGAGAAAGGTGGAACAGTACTGGCTACTTTGTAGAAAAAGCTGGCCCCAGTAGGGGCCAGTGGCAAGGTCAAGGTGGCCAAGCTAAGCCTTCCCCCCAAGGCAGGAGCTTGGGCTGGCAGAGCCTTGAAGAGTTCTCCCAACTTGCAAGAGAAGGAAATATATGTGGAAGTCCACTTCCCTTTATAGTCTCTGCCCACCAATACACCCCTGGGGTTAGAACACTGCTTCAAGGGACTGATGGGAGAAACTATCTCAGATGGGAAATAAAAGGCACTTTCAACATAAAGACACAAAATCCAAACCTGAAAATTTGGCCCATTTTCAAACCATGACACTCACCAAAAGTGAAAAGAGAGAGAAAGAAACTGTGAATGGTTTGGAGCAGCGTCCCCATTAGTAAACTCTACCCAAGAGCCAGCTGGAGTGCTTAAGAATGCAACAACCAACCAGAAGGACCAATCAAGGCCATTTCAACCCACTGCACAGCTTTGATCCTGATCCTCTACCTCCTCCACCTCACTGGCACAAGGGAGCAGGGAATAGGGACTGTGATCAGTCCTAGTCCATTACGTAATTTTTTTTCTGCCAGTCCTTTCTCCTCAGAAAGCAAACTCCTCACAGTCCTCCTCCAGTGGGAGACAATCCTCCATAAACACCTCCTGCCAGCACGGATAACTTCAATGTGCTGCAGTCCTCCCAGTGTGGATTTCCCACAGAATCACAAATTCCTTTGGGAGCAGCCAGCTGCTCTGGTGTGGGATCCTCCATGGGCTGCAGATGGGATTCTGTCTTATTGACCTCTAAGGGTTCCAGGCACTCAGCCTACTATCTCACCCTGAGCTAAAGGGAAATGGCTGCCCCATTGTGACTCTCTCAGGTCCTTCCTCAGTTACCTGGATGTTGTTTCTCAACAGTTTCTTTCCTCTCCAACACAACAGGTTTCCAAAACAAAAGAACCTGCCCAGCAGTAGTTTTCCCCTCTTATCTCTGAGGCACTGATTGTCAGAAGGAGGTTTACTTGGGATGCTTCTTGATGCTTCTTACAGGAGCTTATTTCAGTAGCCTCCTCCCCTCATATCAAAACCCCACTAGATACAAATCCAGCACAATGCCAATGAATTTTCCAGCATAATCTACAAATCTTTATGCTCAAAGTTACTTTTAACCCGATTATCTTTCTTGTTGATGAATGCACTTTTTCCATTCAAAACACAATGATTTACATTGAATTACTTAATTTCTTTATTGTTTCTCTTCTAAAGAAATTTTGGGAACTTTCATACATGATTTCTTTCATCTGTAGATCATCATGGCCTATTCCATTCAGTTTCATACTTGTCATTTTAATCAAAAGCTTGATTATACTTCATGTTTCCAAGTGCTCAGGGTACAATCATTGCTGCTTTTGAAGGGCATCAGAATCCACATATGTTGGCTATAGTCTATTGGAGTTATACGTTAATGAGAAATACAAGTGCATTTTGAAATGTGTTCTTGATAAATCATTTTCTCAGATTCAAAACTTTATTAACTTGTTAGGGTTTTTTAAAATCACAATTCATCTGAAATTAAAACACAAGAAAAAGCAATTCTACTTTAACTTTGGGCTTTGCATGCGAATGTCTGCACTTGAACTGAAAGCTGCAAATATATTACAACCTGTCACCATTTTTGCACACATCACACCTTGAATGCCGTGGTGTATACAGCATGTACAACAGTACATTCCAGTACTGTTGTGTTTTCCTCTTCCACTGGTATCTAAAGGCTTGTGAGAAAGAAAAATTTCCTTTACCTCCTGAAATTAAGGACATTTGATAGGAATTCCTTGACTTTGGTGGAACCAGAATTTCTCTCATATTTGTGTGCCTGAGCATGGGTACTTAATCAATAAATATATACTCACACTTAAGTTGAAAGAGAAGAGGTTTACAAAATGTTAGTAGGTTGACAGCCTTTATGAACTGCGGTCTGTAATAACGAACTGTTCCTGTCATGCTTTTAAATTCACTACATTTATGTATTTATTTGCAATATGTTTCCATTGAAAAATTAATTACCTTTTCCTGCCAAAGACAGCCTTTGGGACAAGTTTGTGTTCAGGACGCTGTATTAATGCTTGTTATCAGGGAAGCTATTCTTTTTAGTTACAGTATTGAAATTAATGAATTACTTATCTGAACTATGCTTTCCTCAGACAGCAACTGTGCAGTCAGATTGAGAGAAATATTTCCTATAAGATTTTTTTCTTCTCTAGCTTCTAGTTACTGTGTAAAGTCTTAAAAAATACAGCATAAAAAGTTATTTGAACATGGATCCATGTCTTAGGGACCAATAAAAATAGATGTTTAATATTATCTGTTCATTGCTTTTCAAAAAACAACAGAAGATCAACAATAGACATTAGGGTTTTCTTGTTTTGTAATGACCCAGTATTAGTGATGCCACTTACATATTTTCATTCCTTCTTCTCAAGGGAAAGCTGGAAACACTTAGATGTTGCAATATTTGGACTTTCATTCTTCTATGGGATTTTAAAACCTGCTATTTGTAACAGTAGCAGACATCCACAAAGATCATCAGATTCTTCTAAGGAAAGTATCTGGAGATGCAGAAAATGTAGAAGCAAACAATCACATAGCAACTTTTTTTTTTTTTTAAATAATGTGTGCAGGAGGAGTAGGTCTACTCATGATTTTCATCCTTAAGCATTCAGCTGGGTATGTCTTCAGAAGGGCCTTCCAGAGGGCTTTGAGACCTGAGATAACAGTGTTGATATATATGATAAAATTAGCATGAGCTGAAAATGTGAAGCAGGCTATTAAGTAGTGTCCCCACTAATATTTTTAATTAGATGCTGTTTAATCCTGTAGTGTTCCTGAATGGAAATCTGCTCAAATATTCAGAAATGAGAAAATGTAGCCTCAATTCAAGTTTATCTTCTGGAACACCTGAGGCAAACTCCTAAACCGATGGGAGCAGCTGTGGTTTCTTGTGGAGGTTGATCGGTAGCCTACCTGTTCCTTGTGGAAGGTAATGATACTTCATCATATCCTTGCTACATTTCTATGAAATGATGATAGTGACCACAAGGAAGGACACGATTTATCTTCCTGCAGACAGATACAGCCTGTCTTATTGGTGACATGCTGCCATAGTGACCCCCCAATGAATTTGAAACATATTATGTTGGGGGGAAAAAAAAGGAAGAAAAATAAAAGAATCTCAGCTTCACAAATTATTTTGTTTGAATTTAACTTGTTAATAATTTGATGATAGTCTTGTGCACTTGATAGGAAATGGAAGGATCTCTTCTCAGCTGTAACGAGTCACAGGAAAAGGACACTGTCTTCAAGTTCACAAGGGGAAGTTGTGAATCTTCTTTATTGAAAGGGTCATCAGGCATTGGAACAGGGAGGTGACTCAACCACCATCCTAGAACGTGTTTAAAAGTCATGTAGATATGAAATTTAGGGACTTGGTTTAGAGGTGGACTTGGTAGAGTTAAGCTAATAGTTGGACTTGATGATCTTGAAAGTATTTGATGATCTTGAAAGTATTTTTATCCCATTAATATCATAATATTCTGTGATTCTCAGTACAGAGAATGTTTTGTAGTGGAACACTGTTTGTGGTTGGAGGCTGTAGGAGATGCAGCAAAAAGAAATATTTTATCCCATTAATATCAAATGGATTATGTTAGAAACCTGCTGTATCTATGGGATCATGCACAGCTATATCAGGAATTCTGTAGAGTTCAACTATTTTCAATGGACACAGCCCCAGAAAGCAATACGTATTCTTAAGAGATAACAATATTGAAACATATAAGATATGCACCTCTCTGTTAAGCAGATTTTTATTTTACAGTTTCCAGGCCTGGCTGTATCCCAGTCAATTTATTTCCAACTGGGTTCAATTACCAGGGGAAGGCAACTTCCTATGATACTTTTTGTGCAAAAAAAGGTGAAAATAATGTTCTCCAAGCAGCACTATTTAAACTGGCATGCCCACTCAGATAAACAGTTTAATTCAATTTAAATAAAAATGCACACTGTCTGGAAATACTGTGAAAACTGATATTCCAAATGGGTTAAAATTTTAAGCGTTCGGCAAAATGTAAGTTTAAACTTGTCCTTATTATCAAGTTTATTTTCCAGTTGAGATTTTTTGCCTAAGTAAGCATATTTTCAAGTATGAATTAAGAACCAAAATATGAATTCATAACTTTAGTTTAGAGTTCACCATCCTGTTACACTGATTACCTAATCTAAACTCATTTCCCCAGTTTTGAAGTGGTATGCTCCCTATTTTCATTCTCACTATCTAACTATTTATATAACCCTACTGCCACAACATAAGACCAGTATTAAGCACATTACTCTCATACTTGACACCTCTGTGGGACAGGGAAGCAGTATTGCTTCCTCTCGTTTATAAATGAGAAGCTGAACCACAGATGCATTTGTCTGTGTTTACAAGGACAGTCAAGTCAAGAGAAGGCTCCGAGTCAAAATGCTTGCCTCAATCTGCATTGGAAATGAATCTACACATGCTCAGAAATGTAGTATCATGTGAAACTGAAACAACCTTTACAGGGAATAGAATAGACTGTACAGAATTACCACATTTTTGCTACTAAGTGAAACCCACAAAATTTAACTAGTCGATTTAGTGTTAACATCTATTCAGAAAACAATTGAGGAACAATTAAAATCCATACATCAGAAATAAAGCAGTCAATTCCTCAGATCCAAGTCTCTCCGAAATTAAAAACTCAGTCACCTTGAATCCTGAGCTAATAAAAGCATTAATTTTTTATCAGAGAATAAATCTTATGCACCAAACCTGAGGATCTTACTATTCTCTCTCATGTCTTAATTCAATAATTTAGTTCCATAACTCTAACATTTTAACATGCTTATATAGAGCTAGGAAGGGGAAGGAAAAAAAGGAACAGCTAAATACCAAAATAAAGTGTGATAATGCATAAAATATAAAAATCTGGTTTAGTTGCAATGAAATCTTTACAACCTCTTTGTTTGTGCTAGCAATCTCATCATTACATAGCACAGGCAGACATTAATCCTTTTCACAATGGTGAAGCAGAAAATATTTAGATTTTTATTACATCCCCAATTCAGATCATGGCTGTCCACTTGATTTTATTGTATTATTTCAGCTACACTACTGTGTGCATATATGTATTTAGTGTGGTGTCCCTGAATCATCCATGGTCAAAAATTGTGAGGTCAGTTCTAAAAATATTTAACTTGAACTGAGTTTGCAGTTAGGAAAATCTTTGTTTGCTGTTTAAGCATTTACTGTTTATTTTCTATGGTTAATAGATATTGTACTTGACCTCATTGTTGATAGTGCCACGCAACTGAGTACCTGCAGAACTGCACAACTCCTTGAGAGTGGTTCATGTTGGTGTGTCCTGTGGTTTGTAATGCAGAGTACTTCTACAGACTGCTTCACATTTCACAAAGACTCCATGAATCTATTTGCTGCCTTTTAATTAGCAGAGCTTAAAAAGTCTTAGGAAGCGGCAACATTGCTGCCATTTTCTGTAAAACTACTACGGTTGGGGTTTTTTCTTACTCAAGGTAGCTTAGAACGGCCTTTCAGTTTAAGTTGCAATGTCTTGAGCTTTGAAATTGAAATTCTGCTCTGAAACCCCAAAGGATTCACCACCAGTAAGGTCCCTTATACTTGTGTCTGCTTGCAAGGCCTCCACAACAGTTGTCAGCACTCACACTGTTGAAGCAGCTTTGCAAGTTGTAGTTCTGCAAAACTTCTTGCTTATGTCTGGAACTGAACTGTGGTGGTCTCATTTCCTACAGCATGCTTCAGTGTTACTATGTGCGCAGGTGTGTGTGTGTGAGGCACTGTTCCATGTGCCCTTAGACACACAGCTACAGATTGAGCTACAGATAGAGATAACAATGGCTTTCATGGACAACAGACCTTCACTTACGATAAGAAAATCAAGAGCTGCATCTGTGGTTGAAGTAATTTCTTGAAGATGCTTTGGAGATATTTTTTTATTGCACGTGAAGCGATGATTTTTGTATGTAATTAAATCTACATGATAAGAAGAGCTGTGAGCTCTGCTCATGTCTCTTGCTGCCCACTCTTGTGAGGGGAATGACCATTTGTAGGTTTCTAGGTCACATTCCGTCCCACCTGTAAAGGGCAGTGAAGCAGTTAACCTGGCCACAGCTCAGCGTTTTTTGGAAAGCTTGATCAGCATCTGCTGACATATTGCCCGTTTTAATTGTCGTTGCTTCACAGCTAAATAGGGGTGTTACTGAAGGCTAGGTGAGGGTAAGCTTGAAACTGGTTAACAGTAGTGATTCCTCATATGCTGAGAAACTTTCTTTTTTAAAAGAATTATTTCCTAATGTGGGAAGATACCTGCTGTTACTGATTTACTAGCTGTTCTTTGATCTTTCTGATCCCTCAGCATTTTTTCTGATCTAGAAATATGTATCTGTGTCCTAATGATTTTACTTGGTATGATTTTATGGATTGTGTTGGGGCCTTGATCACCCTGGTCTAGTAGGGGGTGTCCCTGTTCATGGCAGGGGGGTGGAACTAGATGATCTTTAAGGTTCCTTCCAGCCTGAACCATTCTATGAATCTATTCTATGAAGTTGCCAGAGCAATATTTGTTGTGATATTATCTTCATTCACAGTACATAGAAGGTTCTTTCATTTTGCAATACAAGTAGTATGATTAAGGTCAATACAACTCAATTAAGGTCAATTACAATTAAATTAAGGTCAATACAACTTTTTACTCAAGCACTCAAAAACA
>VZRI01005944.1:9165-45655 GCA_013397515.1 Upupa epops
TCATAAAAGGCTATCAGGTTGGTCAAGCATGACTTCCCTTGGTGAAGCCATGCTGACTGTCCCTAATGACCCTCTTGTGCCTGCTGTGCCTAGAGACAGCGTCCAGGACAAATTGTTCCATCACCTTTCCTGGGATGGAAGTGAGGCTGACAGGTCTGTAGTTAGCTGGGGTCCTCCTTTTTACCCTTTTTGAAGATTGAAGTGAATTTGCTAACCTCCAGTCTCGAGGCACCTCTCTTGACCCCTACAACTTAGAAAAGATGACAGAGTGGCTTAGCAATGACTTCTGCTGTCTCCCTTAGCACGCGTGGGTGCATCCCATTAGGGCCTATGGATTTATGTACGTTCAGTTTGCTCAACACATCCCTAACTCAGTCCTCATCAACCAAGGGGGGGCTCCTCTCTTGCCTCGACTTCCTCTGGAGCCTCAGCAGTCTGGACTTTGATATCAGAGCAGTTCCCAGAAGTATAGACAGAGGCAAAGAAAGTGTTCAGTGTGTCTGCTTTCTCTGTATCCTCTGTCTTCAGGGCACCCAGCTCATTCAGCAGGGGTCCCACATTGCCTCTAGGTTTAGTTTTACCTGCAATGTATTTGAAGAAGCCCTTTTTCTTACCCTTGACCTCTCTTGCAAGGTTTAATTCCAAGGAGGCCTTGGCTTTCCTAATTGCATCCCTACGTTCTCTCACCAGAGCCTTATAATCACCTCAAGTAGCCATCCCCTCTTTCCATGACCTACAGACTTTGTTCTTCCTCTCCAGTTTATAAGTAGCTCCCCGTTTTACTCCACAGGTCTTCTAGCTCTCTTCCTCAACTTCTTCCCTGTTGCGATGCACTTGTCTTGTGCTTCAAAGAAGTGTTTTTTCAGGAATTCTTAACTTTTGACTTAGTGGAAAATGAAGGCAGTACTTTCCACTGAGCATGCATCATGTCTGTGTGTGTGTTTCAGTAACCGTGTGGAAGCCTGGACTCGGGATGTTGACTTCCTTCTCCGGCAAGAAGGGAGACCCATGGTGAATCTTACTGGTGATAGGAAGCATGTGCGAGTGATGGCAGCTGACTGGCAAACTACTGATAAAGCAGTCAGTTGGATAAAGGAAGAAGCCACTAACCTTACTAAACCATTTGTTCTTTACTTGGGACTGAATTTACCACACCCATATCCATCCCCTTATGCAGGAGAAAATTTTGGATCCTCTACGTTTTTGACATCTCCCTATTGGCTCGAAAAGGTATGTAAAGGTGAGGTGTAGATAAAAATTGATTTATAACTGTGCTTGGGATGAACAGCCTTTTATTCCTCAGCTGATTGTCCACATCAGACCAAATTTTGATGTTTTATTACACAGCAAGAAGGTGCTTGGATGAGGTACTAGATATGTGATTTAAGGCTAAACACAGACACCTGGGGAATTTCTCTCTGTAAAGGTGTTGAGATTCTTTGCAAATAAGAAACATAACATTTATGTTTGGAAAGACTGTATGCTTGCTTCAAGGAAGAACCACCCCCATGTGCAATTTATGTCACTTATGTGTCTTTTTCTACTGGGAAACTGAAAAATCTCTACATGGCTGCAACAGAAATAGGCAGAACTAGAAAAGTACAAGTGAAGGCTAAGAGATGTGAATGTCTTTGTAGTAGTGAGGCTTGTGAGCCCTTCTAGGAACAGAAAGAAAAGGAGAAATTTCCAGGTGTTAATTGTTGGGTTAAACATGTCTTGGGAAGTGGGTGTAGATTTTTGTGGGCCACAGGCAGAGTTGCAACATCTCTGACAAGTTTTTGCCATCTTCACTCCTGCTGTAGTACTTAAGCCCCGTATTTTGCTGAGGCCTTTTCACTGCTCCATATTCATCTTCAGTTATGGGAACCACGTAGTACCAGATGTTAGCCATTGTCTGGTTCTTTGGACATGTGTCTGTGCTTTGCTGTGGAAAAGGCAGACTTGAAAATGCTAGAGCTTAATCTCATGCAGATATTTGAGTGCATAGACTTTATGCTTAAAAGATTTGCATTGAGTTTGCTTTTAAAAATATAATTAATTTGCTGATGTCATGTTAATTTCCTCTTATTTGTAGGTAAATTACAAAGCTATTAAAATTCCTAAGTGGTCTTCTATATCAGAGATGCATCCAGTAGACTATTATTCATCTTACACGAAGAACTGCACAGGAGAGTTTACAAAGCAAGAAGTGATAAATATTAGAGCATTCTACTATGCAATGTGTGCAGAGACAGATGCCATGCTGGGTAGGTGATGCCTCCCTCATTTTACAATGGGTTTTCTTCTCCTGATTTTATGAAGAAAATGTGGATATAGCATATCTTATGGATTAAGAAAGTCAAAATCTGCAGTTCAGAGCTGGGAAGAAGTTGTATGGGTGTTGCCTAGTCAACTGATGTGATGTGTAAGTGGAGGGTTTTTTTAAGGCCATTGCAGGGTTAATCCAGAGTCCTATTAAAAACAGTCACATCCACCAGTTGTAGGTCCCTTCAAAGCCCAGTCACTGCAGCAAAACATTGCTTGACCCAGGTGCAAGACGAACTGACTACTGTTCAGTTAAATTCTTACGGAAGTAATGGAAGCAATTATGAATGGGACAAAGCAGCAAAGTTGAACCAGAATGAAATGCCAATTTTAAGGCAAAAGCAGTTTCCTTGGAGATTGATTTCAAATACATTGTCTGGATGACAGCAGTGATGCAGGGACTGAACAAGGTGATCCTCGAAGTCTCCCTTAGCAGCATATTATCGCAGAATCACAGAATAATCGTGGTTGGAAAGGACCTCCTAGATCACCAAGTCCAACCATAGCCACACCAATAAAAAAAACTAAATACCTGATCAGTGGAAAAAACACAGAATAACCTCCTCCATACCCACCATTACAACATGTTACGAAGCACCATGGCTATACAGTTCTTCAATACCTCCAAGGATGGTGACTCAAACTCCTCCCTGGGAAGGCCATTGCAGTGCCTCACCAATCTTTCTGTAAAGAATTGCTTCCTAATATCTAATCTAAACCTCCCCTGCCTCAACTTCAGACCATTGCCTCTGGTTCTGTTGTCACTTACCAAGAAGAGGTCAATACCTACTTCTTTAAAACCTGCCCTCAGGTAGTTGCAGAGAGTAGTGAAGTCCCCCCTCAGCCTTCTCTTCTGCAAACTAAACCTGCCCAGCTCCCTTGGCCTCTCCTCTTAAGACTTGTTCTCCAAACCCGTCATGAGCTTTGTAGCTCTCCTCTGGACACATTCCAGCATCTCCATGTCTTTCCTATATTGAGGGGCTCACAACTTACCACAGTACTCAAGATGAGGCCTCGCAAGGGCAGGATAACTTAATGTTCTCCTGTTGACCATGCTATTCCTGATACAGGCCAGGATCTTGCTGGCTGCCTTGGCCACCTGGGCACACTGCTGGCTCATATTAAGCTGGATATCTACCAGCATCACCAGGTTCTTTTCTGTTGGGCAGTTTTCAAGCCACTCATCCCCAAGGCTTTACTGTTGCCTGGGGTTGCTGGAATATAAGAAGGAAACAAACCAATTAATTAGATTCAGAGTTCTTCCTAGTGTGCCATAAAGTGTCCGTACATAAAAGTTATAGTGTAAATTTGTCTTCATTTACAGGAATTAACTCTTGAAAAATGGCCATGAAAGAGCAAGGATTTCCTTGCATTGTAATATGAAATCCATGATAGTAGCTAAACTAATGTTTTAAGCAATGTTGGAATGATAAATTAATTTAAAAGACAGACTTACTTTCCCATGTTTTATGAAAGAGAATGATGGAAGCCTGATAGTTTCAGGGAGTGAAGTCACTGCAACATAACTGCACTGGGGTAAGGCTTTTAACTGGTCTACTGAAAGAGAACCTGCCACTGATGATGTGTAAGGTGGACACTGTCAAGAGTCTTTCACCTTTAGGGCTTCTGCTGCTACAACTGTTAACTAGCTGTGCTAGAAATGACACAAAAGTGGTAACAGCAACAGTGCAGCTGGTCTTGTGGTGCATCCTTGCCTTTTCCGATGTTTGTAGTTGTTCAGTGCCCCCAGCACTTCAGGGGAACTGGCACTTCAAGGAACCAAGTGCCAGACCCCTGCAGAGCACTGTCAAGTGTGCATTACTGTGGGCTGAGTGCTTTGGGCTCTGCCTTCTGTGGCAGAGGGAGTTTTTTCCAGCGGTGGGTGTTTCCATGTTGCTTTGCAGGTATAGACGTTGGAAGGGAATATTTTAAACGTATCATGAGTTTCAGTATTCTTTGCTTGTTGCAGGTGAGATTATTTCAACTCTGGGAGACACCAGGCTTCTGGAAAAAACAATAATTATATTCACTGCAGACCATGGAGAGCTTGCTATGGAGCACCGGCAGTTCTATAAAATGAGCATGTATGAAGGAAGCTCCCACATTCCCCTTTTAGTTATGGGGCCAGGAGTAAGAGAGCAGCAGCAAATACCCAACTTGGTATCTCTCGTGGATCTATACCCTACTATGCTTGGTGGGTTAGGTCATTTCAAATGGAATTTCTTTTCTGCAGTGCTGTTGTTGTGCATTTCTCTTTCTAGTCAGAATTCTGTTCCCACTTGGTAACGCAATGCAGAAAAACAACAGGAGATGACAGTTGGTATCTGCAGAGGATACTTACAGACTTCCTATATAATGCAAGAGAATCAATATTAAGCATTACCTCAAGCAGCCAGTGATGATCTTACTGGCTGCTGACTGTTTCTGTTATCAGCACCATCTCAGTGAATGATTATAGAGGGGTTTGCTATTACAAAAAAAAAAATATGGCAAAATCTAACCCTTGCAGGGATGGGGATTCCACCACTGCCCTGAGCAGCTGCCACTGTCTGACAACCCTTTGAGGGAAAAGATTCTTCTTTGTGCCCAATGTTTTAGAAAGTTTTATTACTCAGCATTGAAGAGTGCCAGACAGCAGCCTAGTGCTGATGTTAACTATCAGAGGAAATACATGGTTACACTATGTTGCATGTGAAACTTTTAAGGTGCTTTCACTCCTATCAACCTTTTTGTCCTCCTGAGGATAATGGAGCAAAAGGAAAGGGCTTAAACACACAATTTAAAAAATAAGAAGTATTGCACATCCCTGCATGCTATCATGATCAGATTTACCTTATCTGTTAAGGAATAACATAGGCATAGCTCTCACCTGATCAAGGTGATGACTGCTGGCTTTGTGAAGTTCCATAAGGTTGGTTAATTGTTATTTGCATGTTTTGGGATTTTGCAAAGAGAGTCAATAGGAGTGTGTGAGTTGTGATTGTGACAGTATCTCTGTTCAGACCCCTGCAGCATTACTTTCAGCTTTTTCAGACATGTTACCTCCAGTAACACTTGGACTTTGTGTATCTTTGCCCAGCTATAGCAAGAATTCCTGCTCCACGGAACCTCAGTGGATATTCTCTCATTCCGCTGTTGCAGGGAAAACCTGAAAACAAAGTGTCACCTCGGCCCTCGTGGGTGTTGAGCGAGTTCCATGGCTGCAATGTGAACTCTTCCATGTACATGCTTCGCTCCGGCAGGTGGAAATACATTGCATACTCAGACGGCCATTCTGTACTTCCCCAGCTATTTGGTAGATTACAATTTTTGTGTCCTAATTGATGGTAAATTTCCTTGAAGGCAGATTAGTTCCTAACTGACATTTTATTTGTTTCAGACCTTTCTGATGATCCAGATGAGCTAACAAATGTAGCCCTAAAATTCCCAGGAATGGTACGTGCTTTGGACAAAGTGCTCCACTCTGTAGTAAACTACCCAGAGGTCACCTCTGCTGTCCATGAGTATAACAAAAGACAGTTTATCAGCTGGAAACAAAGTTTGGGTCGGAATTACTCGGATGTCATTGCCAACCTTCGATGGCATCAAGACTGGCTAAAGGAACCAAAGAAATATGAAATGGCCATTGAGAAGTGGCTTGGTCGAAGTGAGTGAGAAGAACCAGCTGAAAGATAGTGACTGAGGACATGAACATGTTCTGCATTTGTAATGCTGTTCTAGGTTTTGAATGGCAGAAGTATTGTCGGATATGAACTATTGAAAGCAATGTTGCCCGAACAACTAACACTTTGTGCCACACAATAGAAATAACTCAAGTGTTTTTATGTAATTCTGTAACACTTGGGATATAGCAAGGAAATATAGGATCTAATAATGTACTACCTGTATGGAGTACTCAGCTGGCTGCAAAAATGCAGAGTGTAAAGAATCACTAGAACTCAATAGGAATTTCCATTTCCTCATGTAGTTTGCATGGGCATAGCTCTCAGCTGGATGGCCTGCAGTTCATAGACTCATAGAATCACTAGGGGTTGGAAGGGACCTTGAAAGATCATCTAGTCCAACCCCCCTGCCACAGCAGGATCACCTAGACCATGTCCAGGTGGGTTTCAAACATCTCCAGAGAAGGAGACTCCACAGCCCCCAGGCAGCCCCCTCCAGTGCCCCGTCACCCTCCCTGGGAAGAAGTTACAGAATAACAGAATCAGTCAGAGCTGGAAGGGACAGCAGGATCACTCGGTTGTAATCCCCTGCCATGGGTGGGGACACCCCACCTTAGATCAGGCTGGCCAGAGCCTCATCCAGCCCAGATTTAAACACCTCCAGGGATGGGGCCCCCTCCTGTGGAGATCCTCACATCTAGTCTAAATCTCCATTTCCAGCTTTTCTCCATTCCCCCTAGTCCTGTTGCTACCTGATATCCTAAAAAGCCCCTCCCCAACCTTTTTGTAGGCCCCCTAGAGATACTGGAAGGCCACAATAAGGTCACTTCAGAGCTTCTCCTTCTCCAGACTGAACAGCCCCAACTCTCTCAGTCTGGAGAGGTGCTCCTGAGAGCCTGCTGATTATCCTCGTGGCCCTCCTCTGGATACACTCCAGCACGCGCATATCCTTCTTGTAATAAGGGCTCCAGAACTGGACTCTATTCCAGGTGGAGTCTCACCACAGTGGAGTAGAGAGAGAGAATCACACCCTTCGACATGCTAGCCACACTTGTCCTGATGCAGCACAGAATCCAGCTTGCCTTCTGGGCTGCAAGTGCACACTGTTGGCTCATATTGAGCTTTTTGTCCACAAGCCCTCCCAAGTTCCTATCCTCAGGCCATTCTCCAGCCAGTCACCATCTAGCCTGTGTTTGTGCTTAGTATTGCCTCAGCAGTTCCCTGGATCATATTTTCCCTTTTTAAAATTGGGGCTTATGTTTTTCCTTTTCAGTCATGAGGAGTTACACCAGACTGTCATTTCTCATATGTGATGAATAGAAGCCTAGCTTCTTTATCCACAGTTTCCCTCAATACCTGCAGATATATGTCTTCAGGTCCCAATCACTTGTGAGCCTTCAGGTTTTTCATAAGGTCATGAACATAAACTGTCCCTACCATGGGTGATTCTTCTTTCTCTCAGTGCCAGCCTTCACCTCTGTGACATGAGTTCTTACCAGTGAAGACTGAAGCAAAGAAGTCATTGAGCACCACAGCCTTCTGCATATCATAGAATCATTAGGGATTGGAAGGGACCTTGAAAGATCATCTTGTCCAATCCCCCCGCTGCAGCAGGACCACCTAGTCCAAGTCGCGCAGGAACACATCCAGGCGGGTCTTGAACATGTCCAGAGAAGGAGACTCCACAACCCCCTGGCCAGCCTGTTCCAATGATCCGTTACTCTCACTGTGAAGAAGTTCCTTCTGATATTTAAATGGAACCTCCTGTGTTCCAGCTGGCACCCATTGCCCATTCTCCTAGCATCAGATGACGTAGAGAAGAGCCTGGCTCTGTTCTCCTGACACCCACCCTTCACATATTTGTAGACATTAATGAGGTCACCCTTCAGCCTCCTCTTCTCCAAGCTAAAGAAACCCAGCTCCCTCAGCCTTTCCTCATAAGGGAGCTGTTCTACTTCCTTCATTATCTTTGTTGCTCTATGCTGGACACCCTCCAGCAGCCCTGTGGCCTTCTTGAACTGAGGGGCCCAGAACTGGTCACAATACTCCAGATGCAGTCTCACCAGTGCAGATGAGAGGGAAAGAAGAACCTCCCTTGAGCTGCTAACCACCCCCCTTCCTTCTGGAGGGCCAACATTTTCCCTCAGTTCCCTTTTTTCATTGAAATACCTGTACAAGTTGTTCTCGTTGTCCTTATGTCTCTGGCCAGATCTATTTCTGTCTGAGCTTTGCCTTCCTTAATCCCTGGCTGCATGGACAATTGCTCTGTATTCCTCCCAGGCTACGTATCTTCGCTTCCCTCCTCCATAGGCTTTCTTCTTGCTTGTTAAGTTTGTACAGTAGTTCCTTGTTTAGCCATGCAGTCCTGGTGGCATTTTTGCCCAACTTTCTTCATGTAGTAAGGCAGTACTTTTGAGCTGGAAGGTGGTCTGAATGCTAACCAGCTTTCCTGGGCTCCCAGTCCCTCCAGGACTCTCTTCCAATGCACTCTTAACACTGAAGAGGCTAGAGTCAGCTTTCCTGGGTAAGTCCAGGGTAGCAGACTTGCTGGGTGTCCTCCTTGCTGCTCTAGGGACCGTGAACTCTTACCATCCCATCATCAGTGCAATCAAGACTTCTACTGAGTTTCACATTCCTCACAAACCTCATCCATCTTGTTGGCGAAGGCAAGGTCCAGTACAGCACCTGTCCTTGTCAGCTCCTCTGCCACTTGTAGAAAGTAGTTGTCATCGGTGCAGTCTGGAATCTCCTGGATTGCTTATGCCCTGCTGTACTGTCCCTCCAACAGGCATCAGGGTGGTTGAAGTCCCCCCATGAGGACCAGGGCTTGTGGATGTCAAGTGACTCCATACTCATTCTGTATTTCTCTCATTTTTCCACTTAGAGATCAACCTGTCAGTTTCCGAGCCAGACTTTGTAGACACTTTTGCCAATGGCTACAGCTGCCTAACCAGTTTGTACCCGTGCTTCTGCTGGTGTCATCCTCATGCCTCCTTGTTTGTACTAAAGCAACTGTTTGTCATGGCCGTGCATGATGTTCCGTGGTGGAGCCAGTCAGTGAACTTCTCTCTGCTAAAGCGTATGTCAAGAAGGAGAAGAATGCATTGGTCTTTGCAGTTTGATTCTGTGCTCCTCAGGCTGCTGCATGGAAATTACATGGGGGCAGCAGTGGGAGAGGACTGAGTGCTAGAAGCCCTTGGAAACCACAAGCTCAGCTTGGCTTCCTTCAGACAAGCCCATTCCTCTGGGCATTTGCTTTTGTGGTGGCGATGAGTGGAAACAGACTTGCCTTGCCTGTGCTTGGGGCTGCCTAAGAGCTGTATAACTGGGTTTGTGTGGCTAAGCCCAAACTAATAAGCTCCATTAAAGACAGGTTATACAGAACCAGCCTCAAACCACCCTCTCTTGCACCTCTGTTCTGTTCTTCTCACCTCTGACATGGACAGAATGGAATTCCTCTTTCTCCAGCCCCCTTCCTCTCACAGCACCACAGGGGCTCCGAGTCAACTGTGTCCAGCACATTTTTTCCTGTGATTTTGAGTGCATTCTTTGGATGTCAGCCACATGGGCTTAACAGAGTTTGTGCATGCTGATGCCTACAGCAGTAGTACCTAGCAGTTCCTGCTAGCTGCTTTGCTGCTGCTTCTGTGGAACAGAATTTAGCATGTGACTGGGATAAAACCAATAGTATTTTATAGAAACAGAATTGGGGTTGTCTGGGATATACTCAGCAAATGAATAGTCAATACAGAATGTGATCCTTACAAGCATACTTTTATCCCTACCTAAGGAATTAATAGGCAATTCTATCCATATTCTAAAATGCTGCAGACTGGTGTAAGTATTTTGTATGAAGGCATTAACATTATGTGAAATTTGCCTGGCCCGTTCTGTAGTGTTTCTCAGATGCATTTGTTTTAGTGTTCTCATCCTGATGGACAGCATTTTCTAAAGATGCTCTTTGTAGGTAACAGAATACTAGCTGAAGTATAAAGGCTCAGGAACATTAGGGAGGCTGTGTGCTCCATGCAATGGCCAAATAACACCCAGAATCCAGAAACCTACTTAAAAGGGGTGATGAGCAGCCCCCATGCCTGTCTTGCCTCCTCAAGTGCCTCTGAGAAATAATTATGAGGATCTCCTGGAAGACAGTCAAATAGGGATATAGATTATAGGCAACCTGTTCCAAAGGTCTTACCAGGGTTAGATAGGCCTTCCAGCAATAAGACAACTTCTTCCACAAAAAAGGAAAGTTTACTAGTTACTGGGGACTTGATCATCAATGGAATTGAGGTCCCAATTTGCAGAGTTGGCCCTCATCATAGGGAAGTTTGTAGTCTATCTGGAACCCCCATCAGGGATATCACTAGGACACTCTGTAACCTGGTGACATCAACTGACTACTACCCTCTACTGATCTTCCAGACAGATGGATTGGAAGCTGCATGCCCTAGCTTGAGAGGAATGAAGAAAGTCTTCAAGGCCTTGGAAGGGCTGGTGAAAGAGTCTAGGGTGTGAATTATTTTATTCCATTTCTGGGTGAGGACCTTCATTATGATAGAAGGATTCAGTTGATAGATGCCTGGCTATGAGAGTGGTGCTACTGGCAGGACTTTGGGTTCCTTGATAATGGCTGATTTTATAAGACACTAGACCTGGCAGTGATGCATGGGAAAAAAGGGCAAAAGGGTTCTGGAACAGGAATTAGCAGAGGTGATTCAGGGAGCTTTAAACTAGACTTGAAAGGGGATGGGGTTTTATCTGAGTGTGCACCAGTGGAGCAGTGCTCTTAGAATTGATGAAGACCAGGAGGCCTCCCACCTTCCTTGAGTGAAATCAGAGCACTCTGCTCACTCCCTGAAATGCCCGTACTCCAATGCACGCAGCATGGGAAATAAGCAGGAGTTAGAAATTTGTTGAGTTAGGGGAGTCTGATCTGGTGGAATTTCAGAGACATGGTGTGAAAGCTCACCTGACTGGAATGTGGGCATGGATGGCTATGTCCTTAGGAAAGACAGGCCAGTAAGACAAGGTGGTGGAGTTTCTCTTTACTTGAGAGAGCAACTACAATGTATTGAGTTCTGTCCAGGGGCAGATGAAGAGCGAGTTGAGAGTTTGTGGGTGTGGATTAAGGGGCAGGCTGGCTTAGGTAATACTGTTGTGGGTGTCTTTTGTAGCCACCAGTTCAGGACAAGGAAGTTGATGAAGCCTTTTACAGACAGCTGACAGCAGCACTGAAGTTAGAGGCTCTTGTCATGGGGGATTTTAACTACCCTGATATTTGCTGGAAGACCTACTCAGCCAACCCATCCACAGTCAAGGAGGTTCCTCCAGTGCATTGATGACAACTTACTAATGTAAATGGTGAATAAGCCCACTAGGAAAGGAGCCTTGCTAGGATCTCACTGACAAGGAAGGTTGATTGAAGTAGTGAAGGCTGAGTGTAGCCTTAGTTGCAGCAACCATGAGATGGTGGAGTTCAGGATCTCATGTGGCAGGAACAGAATGCCAAGCAGATTCACAACCCTGGACTTCAGCAGGGCCAACTTTGGCCTTTTCAAGCAATCGTAGGGGAAATCCTGTGGGGCAGGCTACTGGAAGGTGAAGGACCCAAGATAGTTGGTTAGCATTCAAGGACCACTTCTTTCAAGTGCAGGATGAAAGCATTCCAATAGGTAGGAAGTCAAGAAAGGGAGTCAGAATGTGGTTAAGTAGGATGCTGCTGGGCAAACCAGAAGAAGTCTATAGGCCATGGAAGGAGGGAATGGCCACTTGGGATGATTATAAGATTCTAGTCAATGTAGGAATGCAACTAGGAAAGCAAGGAAGAGAGGTCAAGGACAGCAGAAAGCGCTTCTTCAAGTACATTGTAGATGAAAGTAACACAGGAAGCAATGTAGGCCCACTGTTGTGTGAGGCAGGTGCCTTGGTGACAGAGGACACACAGAAGATAAAGATACTGAATGCCTTCTTTGCTTATATCTATACTGCTAAAGGCTGTTCTGATGGGCCCCAGACCACTGAGGCCCCAGAGGAAGTCAGGGAAAAGGAGGAGTTTGCCGTAGTCGAGAAGGACTGGGTTAGAAACCAGTTAAGCAGTCTGGATGCGCATAAAGGCATGGGTCCTGATGGAATGTGCAGAAATCCATGGGTCCTGATGGGATGCACCCGCAAGTGCTAAGGGAGGCAGCGGAAGTCATTGCTAGGCCACTGTCCATCATCTTTTATTAGTCATGGGGAACAGAGAGCAAGAAGGACACAGGTAAATACAGACCTGTTAGTCTCACCTCTGTCCCTGGAAAGGTAGTGTAGCAACTTGTTCCTGGTGCTGTCGCATGCATATCAAGTTCAAGAGGGTCATTAGGGACAGTCAATACAGCTTCATCAAAGGGAAGTCATAACCAGATGGACAGATGATAGCAAAGCAATGGATATTGTCTATCTTGACTTCAGCAAAGCATTTTACACAGTCTCTTATAGTATCCTTGCAGCTAAACTGAGCGAATGTAGTCTGGATGCTAGGGCAGTGAGGTGGATTGTGAACTGATTCAAGGAAAGAAGGCAGAGTGTTGTGGTCAATGACAAGGAGCCTAGTTGGAGGCCTGTATCTAGTGGAGTCCTCCAGGGGTTGGTACTGGGACCAGTAGTATTCAGTACATTAATCAGTGACCTGGATGAGGGATTAGAGTGTACTGTCAGCAAGCTTGCTGATGACACAAAGCTGGGAGGAGTGGCTGACCCATCAGACGGCTGGGCTGCCATTCAGCAGGACCTAGGCAGGCTGGAGAGCTGGACAGGAAGAATTTAATGAAATTCAACGAGGGCAAGTGTGGAATCTTGCATCTGGGCAAGAATAACCCCAGGTACCAGAATAGGTTAAGGACTGACTTGCTGAAGAGCAGTGTAGGAGAAGGGCACCTGGGGGTCCTGGTGGNTAGTGTCCAGCCCCTCAGTTCAAGAAGGACATAGAACTGCTTGAGAGTCTGACACAAGAGCCAGAAAGATGATTAATGGAGTGTCTCCCTTATGAGGAAAGGGTGAAGGAGTTGGGTCTGTTCAGTTGAGTCTGTTGCAAGAAAGGAGTCTGAGGGTGACCTCATTAATGTTTACAAATATGTAAAGGGAAATTGTTAGGAGGAAGAAGCTAGGCTCTTCTCAGTGGCATCCAATGACAGAACAAGGAGCAACAGGTGTCATCTGGAACATAGGACGTTCCACATAAATACAACACGAAATTTCTTGCAAAGGTTGAGGGTGTGGAGTCTCCTTCTCTGGAGACGTTTAAAACCTCCCTGGACATGTTCCTGCGACTTGATTGAGGTGGTCCTGCTCTGAGAGGGGGATTGTACATAGATAATCTTTCAAGATCCCTTCCAGTCCCTAATATTCTGTGATTCTGTGAGTTTCACTTCCTCACAAGCCTCAACTTGCTGGTGAAGGCAAGGGCCTGTATAGCACCTGTCCTTGTCAGCTCCTCTTCCACTTGTAGAAAGAAGTTGTCATCAGTGCAGCCCAGGAATCTCCTGGATTGCTTATGCCTTGCTGTACTGTCCCTCCAACAGGCATCAGGGTGGTTGAAGTCCCTCATGAGGACCAGGGCTTGTGGATGTGAAGCCATTGCTGTATGTTCATAAAGGGCCTCATCCACTTGGTCTTTGTGGTCCAGAGCTCTGTAGCAATCTCCACCATAATGTCTACTGTCCTCTCTTTTACCATGACCCATAAGCTTTCAGTTATTTCCTCATCTTTTCAGTTATTTCCTCATAGAAGGCAACAGCTTCTCCTTGTGTCCCCTGCTTGCCCTTCCTGAAGAGCTGATACCTTTTCATTCCAGCACTTCAGTCATAGGAGTCATCCCATCATGTCTTTGTAACTGCAGTGAGATCATAACACTATTACTGCACATGGATCTTGATTTCTTCCTGTTTATTTTACATCTTACCTTACATATTATTAACTCCCAAATTAATTTTAGGATTAATATGATGTGTAAGTGTTTAGTAGGCCATGAAGGCTGTGGCATGACTTGGATTTCTGATGGGAAGAAGAAGCAGTAGATGCTTCAGTCCATGAAAACGTCTCAAACACCCCATGTGGTGGGGCAAAGGAATGAGTTGAATACCACAGGCAACAGAAAATTGGCCAGCAGGCCACCTTTAGCTGTCTCCTATGGTGGTGCACTTTGAATTTGGCAGATCTTATTGTGAGGCATTGGGAGTTGCTATGGCAACTTCTGATAAATAGTTTGGAATTTGTAGCTCTCCCTTAGTTTCCACCTTACCAATGAGCCTCTGTGAACAAGAGTTTTTGGGAGGTTAGGTGAAAAAATGTGGTGCCACTAGTTTTGAGTTTGGAGTTTCCTATTTCCAGTGTGGTCTGATTGTCTGGAGATCAAGCATGGCATCACTGGGCCTGGATGCTACTAGCAGCCCTTGAAATGTGGTGGATGGAGGAGTGTGAGTTTGGAACCTCAGAGGAGAGGTTTGCCTGCAACTTGGTGGTGCACTGAAATGGAGGAAGAGGGTCACTTTCTGCAGCTCATGAAAGATGATGCAGTGGAGCAGGAGATGTGCTCGGAGAACAAGGAGTAAGGAACTTATCCTTAAAGGTACCATTGGCAACTAGGGAAGGGATGTGCAGACTGAAATATGGACACCATGTTTCCACAAGGAAAACAACCCATGCACGTTTTTTTCCCTTTGAGGGGGTAAGGGTAGCAGCTTGGCCAATTGTGTATGAACACATGATTAATTTCTGTAGGCCTTTGTGCTGGGAGTTTTATGTTGTTTGAATTAAATGTGCCTTGTTTTTTCCTCAAATTGAGTCTGTATTTTTTTTTTTTTTGCCTGGAACTTTATAAGTGGTTTTGAACTGTCCTTGATTTTGTTTGGTTTTGATTCATTAGCAAGCACATTAACCAAATTAGTTAACCTCAGTCCCGGACTTGATCTAACTGATCAGTGGATGACAAAAGAGCTGGCATTCATCTCAACAGGGAGGACATGGTAGGTCAACAAGGGTGAAACAGACATCCTAGGGCTTTTGTAGTGCACCAGCTGTGCACCCAGGGATCCAGAAGAGCTGTATGTCTGACTGCTGAAGGTACAATGGGAAAGCTCATGAGAACCTTGTCCAAAAAGCCCTGCCATTGTGCAGCATAAGGTGGTATCATGCTTCAGAGAAGATGCCTGGACCTTGGTCTAATCCAAGGAAATGACCTGTGGCTTTCTTACATAACAGCAATGGATCCACTGATGCTCCACACCACCTCTCGCAAGTATTTGTAGCTATTCAGACAGACATTGCCAAAGATGGCAGGTTCAGAGAGAAATACAGTGACTGGAAGTCATTGTCCCCTCATTTTGATTTGTAGGCTAAGCAGAGATCATTCCCTAGGGGACAAAATTACACTGTGACATGTGTGAACAGGCTGGTAGCAGGTGGTTGCTTGGGAGCTAATGAAACTGTACAGACTGTCTGCAGTTATGCATAATGTCTGTGCTCATCTTGGGTATTTGGGGCCAAATGTGTGATTTACCTTCCCACCCCCATGAGATTCTCCTGGGAAGCCAACGTGTATTTCTTCTTCCTTTCTTCTTTGAACTTTACTGATAACCTGGGTCCTTTTTTCCATTAGGAGGAAAAGCCGGACTATGTAGTTCAGGCAGTTGGCCTCCTGGAGAGTGATATGGGGCACAGATAAGTTAGGACTGCACCTGTAACTTTTGAGTACCTCGTTTTGCGTGCCTTGCTAAGCTTAAATCTCTGTTGACTAAGATTTAGATGTTCTTGCACTTCATGGAAACAAAGTACATCTAATTAGCTGAGCACTGGAAATCTTTATGCATAGAGACAGCGGGATTGGGCTAGATGATCTTTCAAGGTCCCTTCTGATCCCTAATGCTTCTATGATTCTACCTTTCTAGCATGTTACAGTTTATTAAGTCGTAACACATGGCACTCAATCCCATGGCTCTGCAAACAGCTGGAAGCACAAGAAACAGCTTTGGTTGTCTCAGCCATGGCTTGCTTGTTCCATCCTAGCCAGTGCTTCAGACCCAAGGGCAGCATTCACTTATGGTCAATGGCTTGCTGGCATCTCCAAGCATTCATATAGTTATTCTTCACAACCTGATGTAAATCAAATGTCGGTTTTATTCTGGCATGTGAAGAAACCAAACTTCTGACAAACAGATCGGTAAAGATGGAAAAAACCCTGAAGGATACAGGACGGCTCTTAGGCACAGCAGAGGGTACATACATACAGGTCTCTGTTAAGAAGTGGGAGGGATGGTGGCTACAGTTGTAAGAAAACAAAGAACCCTTAGCATGGAGCAGAGATGGGAAAGGGGAGAGTACATGGACGACAAATGTAACAACACCAGAGCATGACATGCTGTCCCCACATCATCCCTGTCACAAGGCGGGGAGCAGAGTGGCCATAGATGTCCCAGAAATAATAGCAGGTGTGAGAGTGACTCTCAGTGTGTCTGGAGGGCAAACAGAAAGGAGGCACAGGAACAGACGATGGGATTGTCTAAACATGTAGGTGTACGTATAGCTCATTTCTGTCTTAGAAAAAGGGGAGAAAGAAAATTTTCTGTGGGAAATGTTTTCTAAGGGATTGAACACACCACCAGCAACTATTCAAACAGTGCTCTGGGAGGGAGTGTCTCACTGTAATCTTTCTTCCCTTTCCTCACTTTTCAGTCATGTATCCGGACACCATGAGCAAAGCTATGTGTGTGGAATATATAGTCCAAGAGACTGACACTTTTCATGAAGAAGAACCACTTCAAAATTGCTTCCCCTTGACTTTCCATTCCTTCGAACCCAGAAAATAGTGGATTTCTTATTTTGTTTTACTTTCTCTTGACTTTNGTAACAGAGATGATCAGACTGCTTCTGGAGGAGAAGCAGGGAGGCCACACACAGAGCAATATCAACCATTTGTCCAAGGGCTCTGGGAGGCTGCGGCAAGCAGTGTGGTAGTCACGTTCAGGAGGAAGGATGGAGGGGTGTGTTTATCCAGGTTGCCTCAGCCTTTCCAACAGTTGCTGAAGCAAAAATCTCAAATTATGAAAAGTTTGGTGTGAGAGTATTAGTGGAGGTTGCTGCCTACAGTGATTGCTCACACCGTTAGGCTGGGCAAGCACCCATGCCATCATGAAAGGGGAGGTTGTCAAGTTTGGTGGATCCAAAGGTGCAGAAGTGGCTCTCTTGGAGGAGAGCATGGGGGCTTCTCTGACCAGGCCAAACAGCTTGGCTGGTGAAGGAAAGTTGCTCCTTCACACAGTCAGCCAGACTGGAGCATCACCATTCAATGTGGTCCTCATGCAGAGCCAGCTGTTGCTCAGATTCTAGCACTTCTCTTGGTCCACTGTTGCTGTTACACAAAAACAGGCTTTCTTTCCCAGGACTGTGAGGATGATATGAGGAGATTGTATGCATTTTCCAACCTTTTGTATGCATTTTCATAGCTGATCTAATGCAGATCACTTCTTTGTTATAATGAATCCCTCTTTGTATATAATTTCTGTTCATAGATCTCAATTTTATAAGGTATGGCATTATGAAGTTAATTGTTATTGGACAAGTGGATAAATCACATGGAAAAAAAGTAATTTACCCAGTGCTCTAAGTCCCAGTTCCTAAGCATCTCCATTTCCAGTCCTGGGACAGGCATTCTTTATTTTATCTAAAAAAAAAAAAATGTCTGAAAGGACCACAAAACCATCTAAAGTAGAATTTGTAGCCAATTTTATACATAAAATAGCATTACAGCAGCAGTGACATAAATTTAAAAAGTATAATGCACCAGAGAATGTAACTGCTGAGAACAGCAGGATAGCTGGATTTCATGCTGTTTGCTATATTCTCCTCTTGTAATGTAGCATACACATTTCAGAATGCAAACACTCCAGCTTGCTTCAATTTCAAACTGTGAACACAATCCATATGACAAAGACTAGGAAACAACTGTTTGAGAGATGTAGATTCATCTGTATCTGTGCGTTTGTCTTGAGGAAGAGCAGTAGGAGGTGTTAAATGTAATGCAGAAAAATGCAGGAGACAAAAAGCAAAATACATAAAGTTAACCTTTATTTTGGGTTTTTAACATATTTATTGTATTGGTAAAGTCCTTACTTAATCAAATAGAAAATATTTGGGGCAAAATTTTGAATGCTAGTGTATTTATTTTGAAAGCATCTTGTAAAATGTAACAGAACCAAAGCAAATTTAGCAAATTTGCAAAGCTGTAGTCAAAATTATCAGACGTGTGCCACAAAGTCACTACTGGGAACACCTGACAGTGAAACAACACAACATAGTGGTCAACAGCCTAGTGAAAACTTCCAGTTTGACATGACAAAATGGAATTGAAAGGGGCAAACAAATGTGGTCAGGTTTTGTCCTATATGGAGCCTTGATGAATCCAGCTCTGGATCCAGGCAAAGTCTTCTGCTGGCAAAGTTTACTAAGGACATTCACAGCTTCCCTTGTCCTCTCAATGTCTCTTAAACTTCTGTGTGGTTGGACTTCTTGCTGCTTTTCCTTTACAGTGGTCCAAGCCTTCCACAGCTGACTCTTGTATATCACTTCTTACACATTCGGTGGAGACCCTAATACAGATGTTACCTCTGCTGCTTTACAGATAGGGATCATTCACGCCGGTGCAAGCTGCCATCCCAAGACTTTGTGCCCCTGGTGTTGGCAGGGACACCTCCACAGGCAGAAGATGACAAGGTTCCAGTGACTCTGGGTTATGCCATCATGTCATAGCTCCAGGAATAACTTCGAGCAGGAAGAAAAGGTATGGCAAAATATGACTTAAGGAGCTTTTACCGGGCAGTGCCACAAGACAGTGCTCTGTCTCCCCCTAGTGATGCTTGGCAGTGGGGAGGGTATTGGCAGAGCTCTGGCTGGGCCGTGCTCGTGTTTGAGTATGGCTCATGCCTTAGCATTGAATCCTAGGAGGACTGCTGACCCGTCTGGGGACCTCACTTCTCCCCACAGCTTCCCTCAACAGTTTCTTAACCCTATGTTCTTCCCCGAAGAGAAGATCTCATCCATTGATTGCACAGGAAGGACAAGTAGATTCAATTAATTGTACAGGTCAGATCAAAACGAAGCAGATTCTTCCTCAGGCCACAGATGTACCACACATGGGGACACATAGTGACCCATCAACATACTCTCTGCGTCCATGCCCAGTCAGGCTTTTCCCTCGCACAGCACATGGTGGGGAGCCCAAGTCCATATCAAATGGTTTCTCTGTCTGCAGAACAGAGATCTGGTTCAGGCTAAATTAGTTGTTCAATGCTGTGGTAAGCAATCACATGGAAAAGGTGCTGAATCCCAAGCAGCCTAGTCTATCAGAGAGCGTATTAATGCTCACACCAACCTGCTGCTGATGTACAAGGGTGGTCTTCTATGTACGAAGGCAATCATTCATAGAGGCAGCTGACAAAGCAAGAAAGCAGGAGAGTCCAAAATAGTCCCATGGTACAGGGCAGTACAGCTGGTCTTCTTGGTGCAGGCACTGGCCCTGTTTTGTGTACTGTTCAGAAAATGTCTTGGATTACCTTACCCAAGCAAGAGATCTCCTACACCTGCTCTCTCTAGATAACCTCATATTACAGGGCATCAGCACATGTCTTTGGTCATGCAGTGAAAGGGCACTTTGATCACACATCGTGGTACAAGGGCTGAGTCTGTGTCCTCCTGGGCTTCTCTGAGCAGGACCTGCAGCAGCCTGGGACTCAGCAGCATAGCTGAAATGGCACCAATAGCTCCATCTGGAGCATGGAGGCGACTCAGGGAGGACCTTATTACTCTCTAGAACCACATGAAGGGAAGCTGTAGACAGGTGGGGTCACTAATGCCTACTCCCAGGCAACTAAAGATAGGACAAGAGGGAAGGGCCTGAAGCTGCATCAGGGGAGGTTTAGGTTGGATGTTAGGAAGCACTTCCTCACAGAAGGAGTCATCACACAATGGAATAGACTGCCCATGGAGGTGATGGAGACTCTGTCCCTGGAGATGTTTAAGAAAAAACTGGATGTCATACTTAATGCCGTGGTCTAGGTGATTGTGGTGACGTTAGGTCATAGGCTGGACTTGAGGCTGGGGTCGTTTCCAGTCTCAATAATTTTGTGATTCTGTGACCTGAAAACGCTGATAAGATAGAGCACAGCAGGAACACACGCAGAACAGGAGATCTGTGACAGGAAAGTCAGGAGAGAACACAGCACAGTTCATGCTGAATCCTGCATGAAGAGCAGAGCCCGCTAGATGGCAATGGCAGGTCTAGGATGTCCGAGATTCATAGCACAGCTCTGAGCAAGACTCGTCAAAGTGCCTGTATCGCGTTGGTGCTTCTGATACTTGCTCTGAGTTTCCTTCTGCTCCAAACGCTGTAACCACCCTCTCTCTGGCAGTCCTGAGGTTGAACTGTCAGGCTGTGGCCAGAGAGCCAGAAGGGGCCAGTGAGAACAAAAACAAAGAAGTGGGCACCACCACTTTGGCTCTTCTTGGTGTGAAATGTTAACTGCTACCTGCAACATCACCTTTGGAGTATTTTTCCATCATAATCTGCTTTTCTCAGATAAATGTAAGTCGGTCTCAGCTTGTTGCTTTCATAGAATTATTATAACTAATAATTTTGGGAGGGAAACCCAAGTTGAGGTCATCCAGTACAACCACTGCTCCAAGCAGGTGAGATCAGCTTGCTCAGACACCTTTGTTGAAAATCTCCAAGTATGGAGATTCCCTACATCTCTGGACCGTGCTTCAGGATTTGTTCACCCACACAATAGAAAAGTTTTTATCTAATGCTCAACTTCTCTTACTTTTGTCCTATGACTGTAAACCTTCAAGGTGAGTGGCTTGGCTCAGCCATATTCTCCCATCAGATAACTCAAGAAAGTGATAACGTTCTCTTCACCTTCAAAGAAGGAGAGGAGTATTCTACTTACATGGCTTTGCTATCAAGAAAACCCACATTTTTAAATGCAGTTGAAAACCGTATTTTTCTAATAAAAGACACTTTGCAAAACACTGGGCAGATACACACATGAACCCAACTGATGCATGGGTCCTGAAGCAAAGCTTATTATGTTGCTTCATTAAATCAATGCCTGTGGTTCCCCCCATGTCGTTCACTTCAAGGAAGTACTGGTTGCGACACTGGCAGTTGACACCCACATTTGCATTATGTGCCTGATGCCAGAATTGTTTTAATGACTTCAGCCAGTGTGATGGCTCTGACTCACTGTTGGGAAAATAACAAATATGGGAGAGCTGACCTGGTGGCCTGTCCCCTTTCTCTATCCTCTCTTGAAAGTTTTCTCCCTGGCTGCAGGCGTGACCAGATGTCTCCTTATGCACTCCTGAACTGGCATAAAGTATAGCCTGGCATGTTAAGGCAAATCAGCATTAATTTTGTTCTCTTTCATGCAACAAGGCTGTAATTTGTAATTTCTGAGCTGTTTCTCCCACTGTTTATCTGAAAACTCATGGACATGTGAAGTTTAATTTTCAAAGTGGGAGAGCTCTGATAATCAGGCAACTGAGTTGTATAGGCCATATTGTGTTCATGGATTGCTTGAGCTACAAGGAGAGGTTCTCTCTTCACTCACAGACAATGAATCATCATTAAAGAACAAACACTGAGGGAGAAGAGCAATGAGAGTTCAAAATTACAGGAACTTACTGGCCATGTTCAAGCTAAGTCACCTAGGAGGTGGGATATTCTGCAAGACTTTGAATTAACCTTGACTGAGTAATATCCCGTAGAGAATCAGAGCACAGGAATGACAGTACACTCCTAAAGCCATTCTTGTGGCCAAGTGGCTCAGATATTCAAATCTTTACACATAAGTAGAGCAGATCTGCAGAAACATCAGGCTCACTTTTAAAACCTTTATTTCTGACTAATACAAAATTCCCACTGAAATGTAAAGATCTGTCAGTCTGTAACTTGTACTTAAATATTTTCACAGCCAGTTTGCAAAACAAATACTCTCCAAACCAGGAAAAAGACACAAAAGTCTCCCTTGACACCAATGACTGTCTGCAATTCATAGGATGACATCATGATTCCAGACACTAACCCTTGCACTTACTATCACATGCTGTATGAATACTACACCGTCTCACCACCCCTTACCAATCCCTTTGATCTAGGCAGACACACCAGCTGCAGCTTTTGCTGACATGCATCTAGAGAAGAAAGTTTTGCTCTGTGCAAGATTTAAAGAATATCCTGATTGATTAATTTGAAGCTGGAACAAACGTTGTGAAGTTATGTCACGAAAATAGACTTTTTTCAAGCCTATTAAAATTCAGTTTTGGCTAAACAGAATTGTTTGTTATTTTTTACACAGTTTAAAATGTTTTGAACATTCAAAAGCAACGAACTAGTACACAAACTAGAAACACATGTTGAAACTACTTTTTCTTATGTCTCATGAGTTGAAACCTCAGCAAATTTGTTTCTATTTCTCAGAACATACAAAATTCCTCAGATGGACATGTCTGAGCAGCCTTTTCCACAACTGCTGTTTCACCGTTTCCACCGCTGACTCCTACACCAGTTTCAGACCTTCTTTGTATCAACACTGGAGTTACAGAAGTCCTATCAGAGCATTTTTATAGGGGTGGGGGAACATTTTTTGTGGGGTCTTTTGAGCACAGCTGTGCAAATCTGCTGGAAAAGGCAACCTAGCACAGGTCTGTTTGGGACACCAGCCAGATCTGCCTGGCATGCAGTGAAACACAAATGGAGTTTTCTTCTCAGCTCTAATAATCGCAGCCAGACCTGGTGCTGCTTAATTTAACAGCCAGGCTCAGAAGCCAAGATTTTCTGTTAGCAGAATCACGTGGGAATTGTAAAAGGCTCAGAATGTCTGAAAATCAGAGAGCTTATTCAGGTGGCTGAACAGTGGGTTTGGGGATACTGCTTTAGGCAGGCTGTTTGAAATGTCTTGGCTGTAACCACTGTAGGAAGGAAGGTGATGAACATTGTTCCTTTTTATTGTGTAGAAATGAAAGTATTCAAATACCTGAGCCATATTACTAGGTTAAGAAATCTTGCCTCTAATCTAATGCATACTGTATTGTTCCCCTTTCATTTGGGTATTCATAACTTTATTATGCAAAAGTCAGTCTTTACTAGTGAATGGAAAAGAGATCAGGTTTATCCTCATAATTGTCCTCTCTTTAGAAATGGGGAATACATTATCACTTCTATATTTCTGCCTAGCAGAGAAAAGAAAACCTATCAAGGAAGTTTGCTGGCACAGGAGAACAGGCCAGGAGAGCATCTCAAGAGAGATTCTGGGAAGCGGATACAGACATAACCAACAAGATTGCTTTCCATAGCCAACTCAGAGGTAAATCTCAGGTTTATCACCTATCCAGTTCTTCCACCATCTTTCCTTAGGACCCATTTGAGTTGTGCTGGCAGTGGAAGTCCACTTCCAGCTATCCCTTTTCCTCAGTCCCTGAGATGTGCAACCATGCAGTCACAGGTAACTCTGATAGCCCACCAGGTTGTTGACTTGACAGTCAGTCCTATGACACAGGCTAGATGTGATGGGGTCATGCCCAGCTATTCAAGGCTATATGCTATAACCTCTGGCCACAGGCAAGCTACCCCTTCTCTGGAGCACATCTGATTAGATTTTGCAGGATAGGACACAGCATATGAAACACCTGCACCAGATGCGTGGACGATTGTAGCTCAGAGGCTGGCTGCTAATTCCCATGCTTTCATTTAGTTCCCACTTTCTTTGGGGAGGGGGAGTGTCTTTGGGGCAACAAGCTCAGAAAAAGTCTTGTTTGGTTATTGTCCCTCAGAAAGAAGGTGGCCACATCCTTGTCCTAGCAAAAACTGTCACTGTTTCATGCTGCTCACTGGCTGCACTAGTTATCTTTGAAAATGTGAGACATGAGTTTATGAACAGCATGGAAAAGCTATGTGAGCCTCTACCTTGGTACATACAGATGTGTCCTGGATGCACAGTCTCTCTGCACAAAGTATTCTCCTGTCCTAAGGCAAGCAACAGATTTTCCAGGGACTCTCTATGCCCTTCACCATGCTGTGAACAGATGCTTTTAGGTCACTGCAAGCTGCATTTACTACAGATTTATCATTCCTTGCCAGGCATATTTTCTCTTGAATGATATCTAGTTCTCCACCTCAGCAACACTCACATGCCACTTCACCAGATGTCAAATACCTGCTCAAGCACTAAACCAACAATGTCCCTGCAGAGATCTCATTTACCTGTTAGCAAGTAGATTGAGGTTGCTGGTTACATGCCTATCATTGTTATACAAAGGCCAGGGAGTTTTAACTCTTTGCTCAGGGCTAACAAAATCTGGTAACAAACTTCCCTCTTCTCTCCCTTGCCTCTGGCGTACAAAACTGCCATTGCCCTTTGACTTTGATGAGTGGTATTGCCAATTAATTATAGAACAGGCGTGAGCCCAGCAGGCAACCGGCATGGAGAATGCAGCTGCCCAGGTAAGTGCAAGTAAGGTGGTGCCACTGTGCTCAGTGCACTGGTTCTGATACACTAGAAAGATATGGTAGAGGACAGAGACAGAGCTTTTGCTCTCTAATGAACACCAAACCATTCCCACAAACAGATGTAGTTACAAAGGCCCCTATCCTCTGTGAAAGGAAGGTGTCTCTAAAATAGTGCCTAGAGGTGTCTTCAAGCAGCATTAAGAGGGTTCCCTACAGAATAGATGAATGCCATTGCCATGGGGTATTGTCTTCCATTGCGTAAGGACATTTCTCAAATCCACAGCAAGACCCAGAGCTGCACAAGACACCAATAGGCTTTTCAACAGAATAATATAATTTAATTTTCTCTGGAGGAAAAACATAGCTTTTCACTGGCAGAGGAATCAAACATTCAAATATTCACCTTAAAGCCCAGAAGTTGGAATTCAGATATTTTCTAAATAGAAACTTATCAAAGTATAAATACCACCACCATCTGTGACAAAGAGAGACAGTTATTATGCAGCAATCTTATCACAGGAGGCATGGTTCATCTGAGAAGTCTGTGCACATGAAAGTACAGAGGTACACGGAAACCAAATTGCACATTTTTCTAGAATAGTCAAATGCAAATATCAAAGTAAATAATTTTAATGTATTAATTAAAGAGGAATATAAAACAACCAACCAACCAACCATTTTTTTCACTGCTAAAACTGTTAAAATAATCTGTGGACTCTGTGTGGTTCCACTCTCCTATCCCTACAGTCTTGCCAATTGCCCTGCTCAGTGGAAAATACATGACAAAAAACACTGGCTTTTCAGAGGGAACAAGTGTCCTGGTTTAGACTTCCCAGGGTCTTCAGACACATAAAAAACAGGGACAAATTTATAACAAAGAAAAGTGAAAACAAGTTTTATTAACAAGAATAATGAGAAGAGCTAGAGTGAAGAAAAAAAAAAAAAGAAGAGTATGGGGAGAAATGATCCAAGCCCCAGAGGACTGGTTGTGCAGAGAAAGAAAAACGCCCAAAAACTGACAAAAAACCCCAAACCCATACAAGGGAGGAAAGAAGGAGTTACAATAGAAGGGAAAAAGGGGGGAGATAGAAAATTGTTTCATCCAACTTCTGAGCATGCAATATTTACACACATGTGAGCAGCAGCGAGACAGCAAACATGACAGGGGTTCTTTCTTATATGCTAAGAAAATAGGAAAGAAATAAGGTTGGTTCCTAAGTTGTCATGTCAGGGGGCAGCCTACCCCAAAAATAACCCATGACAAGAAGCCACTTGTGACTGCACAGAATCAACCATCATAGACTTATTCCTCTGTGCACATCTGGGCCTTCAGGCAATGAACTCTGAACTTATCCTTATGGATGTAGTATTTTTTCCACCTAAAAAACATTTCAGTCCAAAGTGCAACAACTACATTCCATCATAATTTTTGCTATCTGGATTAGCCTGCTTCACATGGTTCTCAAAGCTGTGGAAAAGGAAGGCCCTATTAGTAATGAAATACTGGGATTATACAATGCCTTCACATTGCATTCACTCTCTTATGGAGAAGGAATATGTGTTCTGAGAGCTCTGTCAGGTTACAAACTTGCCGTGTGACAGCAGTGCCCCACTGATGCAAAAATGTAAACACTCTACTAATATTTAATAGAGAAGATGCAGGAAGTAGTAATTCAACTCAAATCAGTACTAGCAAAGCTTTACCTGCTGAACCTGAGTCTGTTTTGGTGAAATGTTCTTCAGAAAATACATAGACACAGAGGAATAAGGATGCCACCAAAAATGATCAGCTATCTAGAAGCTGCTATCTTTCTAGAGAAATGAAAGGAATGGAGCAGTCTGCCTTGGGAAGCTGTGGAGACTTCTTAGAATAGCATAGAGAATGCCTGTTGGAAATGGTTAGATTATATTTGATCTTATCTTGTAACAGGGGAAGGGACTAGCTGGTTCCTCAACATCCCTTGACAGATCTATTTTTGTGTTTCCATGACAACTTTTTTGCAGATACACTTTTTCATTGTATCAAGGCATCCAGGTACTCTAAGGTGACTCATGGAAGCAGATTTTGGGGGTTGACACTTAACACCCACATGTAGAATTGTTAATAGCAGTTTTTTCTTAGATTGATCCTCATATGAATTATTTGAAGACACTTCCACATGATCTGTCATGGAATGATTTTCACCATATTTGCATGCTCCTAGTGAAATTCAGCCAAGTATAGATGACAGCAGCAAGAACACACCTATTTTTAGTAGCACAGAAAGGGAGGAATAACATTTCCTGTAGTCACTACTAAAGGAAGTTCTTTTAAGCAAGATTTTCCAGCTGGAATTTGCCCAGGTATCCCAGAGCTCACATTATGGCTCCTTTAAAAGACATATTACAACAAATGGACAACAAGAGAGTTTGAATTTGCATTCCCATCTGGTTGAGATGGAACTGAACATCTGCAGCCTGGGAAAGGGATCTGAGGGGGGACTAGACACAGTTCATAATCACTGCAAAAGGCACCCCCAGTTTAGACATACTGGAAAAGAAGCCAAAGAAGAAGCTGCAAACTGCAAATTGACCAGGACTGATAAGGAAATATTCAGTTAGCAAATATCTTGGCCATGGAATTAGTTCTGACAAGAGGTTTCCACAATAGCACCAGCAGATGAAAACAGCTATTCAGTGACAGCAAGCTGGAGGTAAGAGAGCACAGAGTTGACATCACATAGTGAGATGAGGGAAATTAGCTTGGGTTTTTTACAGACAAGCTTAGATTTTCCTCTCTAACTGGTATTCTACACCTTCCTTATGTAACCAGTGTTCTACACCTTCCTTATGTAACTGTAGGAAAATATTAGTTAAAGAGTCTCTGAACTACCACCCTGAGCAATCCCTTAACTGGCCTGGCAGACAGCTTGGCAATGGCCTAGGATTCACAAGTCCGGATGGAAAACTCTTAAACGGAAGCTCTTGCTGTGTAGCATATTGGCATCCTGCAGAAAAGACCTTGGCTGGGGACCAGGTACTTCTGAGTAACACAATCAACCCCTAGGACAAGCAGCATGGGTACTTTCTATTTGTAATTTACACACAGCTTAAATGATTTTACTCAGCAACATAAGTACATAGTTACTGTTGGAAGGAGCCTTCAAAGACCATTGGGTCCAACTCTCCTGCTCAAGCAGGATACAGATTACTGAAAAGAATTATTGCCTTAAATCAACTACACAAAATCTCACCAAGACAGGTCTTAAACATCTCCAGAGAAGTGGACTCCTCAAACTCCCTAGGCAACCCATTCCGATGTTTAATAATCCTTCTTGTAAAGTTTTTCCTCATATTGAGGTGAAACTTCCTGTGTTCTAGCTTGCGTCTGTTACGCCTTGTCCTGTCTGACACAACTGATTACAATTACAATAGTAGTCAGTCCACACAAGCACCTCCACAGGCACAAATACAGCAATTACACAGTGATGATGTACGTCTGTTAAAAAAATAATTGTTTGCCTCTCCCTCCAAAATGCTTCTCTTTAATTTTCAACTTTTGCTGCACACCACTTACACTTGGCATTCCAAAATTGTCATCCCAGACCACATGACCACAGAAGGCATCTGCTGGTCCCCCAACAAATATCCAATGCTCCTTTGCAGACCTTCTGGCCTGGAGGTGTAGCCTGGCAGCCAAGGTTAGAGCTGGGCCATTGTACTGTATGGATGCACTTACTGAACAAGGAAGCAACAGGAAAGCAGTGAGGAGGCAGCAGGAAAGCAGTGAGGAGGCAACGGGAAAGCAGTGAGGCAGCAACAACAACACATTGAGGAGCTGGGCCAGCTTCACACCTCATTGGGACTAGTATTTAAGTGAGGAATATATTGGTGGGCAGCTGCAGTGGGTGAGGTCAAAGTGAGCTCACAGGCACAGAAGGGAATATGCAATGAAGGCAGCTGTAGGTCAAAGTCATAGGAAAGGCACTGCAATGCTTAATGGCATTCATAGTTACTCTACACATTACATGCTGCAGTCACCCAGAAATCTGGGACTAAATTGCTGAGGAAATGGCCTTTAGTTCTTCCACCTGTCCCCTGTGTGACTTGTGGGGGAGTCTTTCCATTGTGGTTGGAACACACAGGACAATGGCTGGGGCAGCTGGCATTGCCACACACAACCTATTCAATTGCTAAAACACTCTGCTATCCAAGAAAGATATATAAAGTGAAAATGTAGTAAATTGATAGGAACCTTCATAGCATTGTGTGGAAATGAGATGAAGATACATCACTTTTGTTTTTATTATCTATCACATAATACTTTCACTGGCCCTCAGGCACCATGCGAGGTTCTTGGTCTGTGCTTCTCAGTATTACCAAGAGTGAGTAAGACTAGCTGTAACTCTAGCTACTTCAGATTAGGTGTCTCTGGTCTAAGGGATTTGTTTTGATTCCTTCTGTAGTCAACAGATAGAGAAAGGCAGCTGCAAAGGGGTGATTCACCCCACCCTAAAATAGATGAAATGAGTCATCCCCAGACAGGCTTATCTCCTTCCACTGATTATAGAGAGAGACCAGACAAATAGCTTAGGTAAGACGCCATGGCTTTTGCATGGCTAAAATTAAATGAGTGGTATCCTACCCTGTAATCAAAAAAGTCTTTAGGTTTCCCAGCCCAATGATTTTGCTTATATATAGAAGTTTTTCCATCTTTGACTTGCCATAAAATGATACCACATATTATTGTGCATTGGAAAAGCATAGTCCAAACAGAAGTCTCAGCTCTCAGCACAATTAGCAGAACTCCCAAAGGAAACTAGATAGAGCTTCAGGCAAATGGACTGTCACAGCACAACAAACACACCATGAAACACTTTCTGCAGAGACCGAACAAGGGACCTAAATGAAATGCAGGAACATAGAAGAACCTAAAATCAGGCCTCCTTCTGCAGGCATTTTGTGTAGTGTTCATACTCCTCTGCTGTATACAGCACCTCCATCAATTAATCTCTGACTATCTGACAGAGAAGAGCAAGATTTGCAGCAGAGTAGAAATGAAGCCATGTACCTTCTTAAAGCTTCAGTGTGTTTTACAGAATAATAAATAATGGCCCATTGCTTAGCCAAGTGAAGTCAGTTTTGCTGGCTAACCAGAATTTGCTGGCTAACCATGGTTAGGAGAGCAAAATGTCACAGCCCAGAAAAGATGGTGGCAGTGAAATGGATGGGAAGATCCTGGACTGAGGCAGAGAGCAGAACGGTGTATTTGCACTGCTAAATACATTTCCTGCAGCATCAGTATTTGCTTTGGTTGCATTTTCCATGCAATGTATGCTAAGGTGGAGGAGCTGTGGAAGGATAAAGCCTGTGGACTGTGTCAGATTCTCTGGACCCTCTGATGGAAATTGAAACATCCCAGCATAAGCAAAAGATCTGTGGTTAGTGCTGAAAAGGTCGCAGTGCGGGTATATGCTTACACCCTAAAACCCAAGTGTGAGCTGCTGCTTGGAAGTGTCTGGAGCACAGATAAAACCAAAGCTACTTCAGTACAGGTGTACTGAAACGGGGGAGATCATGCAGGTCAAATCTCTTAACAGCTGTCAGGGCCCAAATCTTCTTGGAAGCACTGCAGTGATTTAAAGTGTTAGGCCCCATGATGAAGGAGGTCTCCATCACTCCGAAGAAGAGGAAGAGTTAAATAATAGACTTCCTGGCTTGAGAGGCTTAGACCACCTGGTAGATTGCTACATAAGGGAGCAACCCATTGACCAGTTACAGCAGTAAGGAGTCAAAATCCTTGCTTCTCCTTTCTCTAGAAAAATAAATCTTTCTGAGGTTGCCTAGAAGGAATAGCAGGCTGTAGTATGTAGACCTCTGGGAAATATTCAGGCCACCCTTTGTGATGGGGGAGAGACTAGTGTGGTAGGGCTGCTGTTGGGCAACTTCTGCCCTGTGTTTCTTGCTGGACTTTGTTAACAGCCATCCAATTGCCTGTTTCTGTTGTGGTTATGCTGGGATGTGATGTCCTCCAGCAGCCCACATCAAAGCGAGATACACTTGTCTGGTCATTTTGTATTTGCTTTCTCTTCCCTAGACAAAAAGTCACTGAAAAAAAACATGGAACAGGAAAACAGGATATATGAAAAAAGCAGCAGAATAATGAAATGAGTGAGTTAATAGGCCTTGGGGCTCCCTTTCCAGCAGTGCTCGATATTGCTTTCCTATATATATTTGACTGCTTTTCTCACACCATAAGGACCAGTGGCACAAATTTTGCTGCTTGCATTGAGGCACAGAGCAGTAGGTCAAAGTTACACCCCATGTTACTACTCACAGGAGAGGGTGTGCTTTCTGTCCCACAACAGAGAGTTGTTTTGGAAACTGTCATCCCTGCCAATTTTTAAAAAAGGCATTTTACCTAAAGGAAATGACTTCTGCCAGACAACGAGCTATCAGATCCCTTCCAGATGGAAGTTGTACTTTAAAGCAATATTGTGCCCTGAGGAACCACATCTACTGACCAGGAGGCACTACAAACAGAATGTTTGCATGGCCACTAAAGATCAGAGCTAAGGTACCTTTTAATGGATACATGAATTTTTTGTGGGCAGGGTCCATGGCCATACAGTGATAGGCATGAAAAGAAGAATAGGAGAAAGCACTGAAGGACTCAGTGCTTTTGGAGGTAGTTTGGTTTCTCCCAGGAGGAAACAGGGGTACTTAAGTTATGGGCACAGGCAGGAGTCACAGATGCAGAAACAACATTTGATGAAGCAATATTGCAATTCCTAATGCAATAAAATCCAGGAATATCAAAGTGGTGTTGATACCAGCTTTATGCACAATGCTGTCACATTATATAGCCTGACACAGCCATTTTCTGAACTGCCTGATTGTGCTCCTGCTACCTCAGAGCTGGATCACACCTGGCCATTGTGTATCCTGGGCTGGCAGCAGTCTTCCCTCTGTCCTGCAAAAAGCCAGAGTGGAGCAAGCCTTCTTGCATTCTATGCAACCTCAGAGTGGGTTTATGCCCTGTTTTTCAAGTGACATGCAGGAAAAAAAATGTCTGTGGTAAGCTGCGTTGTGGAATGATAGTGCTGTGGTAAATCAAATCACAAGGGGAGCAGAAGGCTTGTGACTGCCCAAGAGACAGCCAACTCTGACCCTCACTGACTCTTTGTACAAGATGGGCAGTATCATACTATGAGGTCAATCATAGCACTGGTTTCCCTTGTTTTTATGAAAGATACAAGTGGTATTGCCCATAGCTGTTACATGATCTACTTCCTCTTTTAACTGTTCTTCCAAGAATAACATTCCTTCGCCATTATCTTCTCTTTTCTCTCCTCACCCCTTCTTCCTAATCCTTTATCCACAGACTGGTCATTTGTAACTGTTTTCTCAGACTAAATTCCCCAGTACAACCTCCTCCACCAGAGATGGAGAAAAGAGGCTGCAAGTGTCCTATATATCAGTTCTCAGAGATTTACAATGCCTTGCATGTACCAGTTGCAGCTGCTCACTCCAAAACTTCCCATAGTTTCCCCTGTACCAAAACACATATCTTAGGATATTAGGTGAACAATACAGTTCCTTGTAAATGCCATGAAAGCTTAGCATGGATTGCTTCAGGAGTAGTGGAGGACCATGTTCTGACTTCATCCCTTGCTTATCCAGGTTTGCGACACACTGAGCAGCCAGTAGCTTTTTCATCAAAACAACCAGCTTACAACCTCTATTTGGTTTTAATTTTGCAGGACTGAAATTACCAACAGAATGCTGTGAATAACTCAGTGTTGCTTCTAAAGGAGATCAGGTACATGGCTTCCTAATTTTGACAAATTTGAACATACGCATTTAACTCAAGCAGCTGATGGCAGGCAGACTAGTGGAATCTTATCTACCTGAGCTTCAAGTTCAGCCTCAGGGTAGGACAGTTTGTCAAGGAAAATAGGGCAGGGAGAGGAGGGAAACCAGACTGTACACAGTCCAGTCCTGCTGTGGTTTTGATCTCTTAGGATTAATTAACTTCATTGAGAGCAGCCAGAAAACAGCTTTAATGTACATTGCAGCTGCAAGAAGCGTAGGCACATCATGGATTTGCCACTATTTCTTGGCAGTCCCATGCCCAAAACCAGTTGCTGTTGCTCACAGCTAATATCTAGAGTGTGCTTTCACTCATCTCCCTTGGAACAACTACAACCAACAGCTAAGAAAGATCCTCAGACAGGGTGTGGAGAAGAAAAGCCAAAGGGTCTTGCTTAAACCAGTTCTATACTTGCATTAACTTCAGAGGAGTCACCCCAACCACCACACACAAAACAGAGAACAAAGCTGTGGACCCTCAGGATTTGATGCTGTTTCCTGGGAGGTCAGTGACTAATCCCCCAGGAATGACTGCAGTGGAAGATTGCTGCTGCACAGTCCTGCTGCCTCACAGTCTGCCTTGATGGTGGGATAGCTGAGGCTCCGAGGAACAGCTGAGAAGCTCTGTAATTACTTCTTTGTGTTGCCCAGTAACTGTGCAAACACTGATGTTTCTCACACTGATCCTTTACATACACCCTTGCCAGCCCAAGCACTTCACTCCTGGCTAAACCAATAAGGAGCATTGAGATGCTGGATAAAGAGTGGTCAGAGAAACAGCAAGGAAAAGAATGAATAAACTCTTCTGTCAATGAAATTTGAAATTTTCTTTACAGGAAAAGCCTAACTATCCTGGGGAAGAAGCAGCCTTCAGAAACTGCATACTCTCTGTAATGGGGAGCGGTGAGACCATGAACTGACCTGTTTTAAAGAGAAATTAAGAGCAGAAGAGTGTGTGAAAAAAATTGCTTCATACTGTCTTTCATAGTCTTCATACCTGAATTCATCAAAAACAGGGGATTCAAAGCTCATATTTAACTTCTTGGAGGAGAGGCAGGCTACAACACCCACTCCCTTTAGACTTCCTTCTGAGTCAGTGTGGGAAATAAGATTCATCATGTTGGAAAACCCCTTGTTCTCTAACAGTGACAGCAAAGTCTGGAAAACCTCTTCATTCCTGAAAATCCCCCTCCAGCAGTGCCAAAATGTAGAGCTGACCCAGAACTGACCAGTGCTACACACCTGGAAAGCCCAACTAGCATGGACAAGCTGGCAGGGGCCATGGAGAGTGTAGCAGTCACTAGGGAAGAGCCAAGCACAATGGTCGGACTGGGAAATGCAGGATGGTGAGAGACAGTAGGAGAGGGTAGTGTAGAGTAGCCTGGATCTTCTTCATCAGTGAATAATCCAGGAAAATGTGGAAGATTGAGGGAATTTTTCCTTCCTCCTCCAGCCTCCTTTGTGGGACAGGAGTTACCAAGGGTCAGCTAAGACTGGGGAGAACCAGCATCTGCTTCCTCTGGTTTTTGACATTGTTTGTGTACATAAATTACTGTCTTCTGAATTCTGGAAAAGGATAATAAAATCCGTTTGGCAAAAGAGGAACAGGAATGGTGGCAGCCTGAGCCAAGGCCTTGGCTGTGTGCTGGCAACAGCCCAGTTGTTCTACACTATTGTCATACACCCTTTCACACAGGAATTGTCATTTAACCTCCCCTTCCTTCCTCCCACTGCCCCTTCTGTTCCCCTCTTCATAGTTCCCAAGGGAATCAAAATGCTCTCAGAAAAATCCTCAACAGCCTGAGACTTGCTCAGAATATTCAAAATCCCATTCTCAATTTTTTCAGAAAAAAAATGGTTTCATAAAAATATAGACCTCTGTATACCACTGATAAACCCTGAAGGATGCTACCTTCTTTCCTCTGCCCTTACAGTAAATGTCTTGCAGAAGCTTTGCTCATTTTTCTTCTATTATAGCTAGCTGGCAACTTTGTTGGCACATCACAGAATTCCATTCCTTATAGCAAAGGAATGTTCTAGTCTTTAACTTTGGATTTTTTTCACCAATATACCAACCAGCTGATATTTTTATGATTTCTTTTTCATTTTCCCATTAGACTAGTGGATAGAAAGTGTCACCTAGATTGAGCATCTTTAGAAAATGCTGTCCATCAGGATGAGAACACTAAAACAAATGCATCTGAGAAACACTACAGAACGGGCCAGGCAAATTTCACATAATGTTAATGCCTTCATACAAAATACTTACACCAGTCTGCAGCATTTTAGAATATGGATAGAATTGCCTATTAATTCCTTAGGTAGGGATAAAAGTATGCTTGTAAGGATCACATTCTGTATTGACTATTCATTTGCTGAGTATATCCCAGACAACCCCAATTCTGTTTCTATAAAATACTATTGGTTTTATCCCAGTCACATGCTAAATTCTGTTCCACAGAAGCAGCAGCAAAGCAGCTAGCAGGAACTGCTAGGTACTACTGCTGTAGGCATCAGCATGCACAAACTCTGTTAAGCCCATGTGGCTGACATCCAAAGAATGCACTCAAAATCACAGGAAAAAATGTGCTGGACACAGTTGACTCGGAGCCCCTGTGGTGCTGTGAGAGGAAGGGGGCTGGAGAAAGAGGAATTCCATTCTGTCCATGTCAGAGGTGAGAAGAACAGAACAGAGGTGCAAGAGAGGGTGGTTTGAGGCTGGTTCTGTATAACCTGTCTTTAATGGAGCTTATTAGTTTGGGCTTAGCCACACAAACCCAGTTATACAGCTCTTAGGCAGCCCCAAGCACAGGCAAGGCAAGTCTGTTTCCACTCATCGCCACCACAAAAGCAAATGCCCAGAGGAATGGGCTTGTCTGAAGGAAGCCAAGCTGAGCTTGTGGTTTCCAAGGGCTTCTAGCACTCAGTCCTCTCCCACTGCTGCCCCCATGTAATTTCCATGCAGCAGCCTGAGGAGCACAGAATCAAACTGCAAAGACCAATGCATTCTTCTCCTTCTTGACATACGCTTTAGCAGAGAGAAGTTCACTGACTGGCTCCACCACGGAACATCATGCACGGCCATGACAAACAGTTGCTTTAGTACAAACAAGGAGGCATGAGGATGACACCAGCAGAAGCACGGGTACAAACTGGTTAGGCAGCTGTAGCCATTGGCAAAAGTGTCTACAAAGTCTGGCTCGGAAACTGACAGGTTGATCTCTAAGTGGAAAAATGAGAGAAATACAGAATGAGTATGGAGTCACTTGACATCCACAAGCCCTGGTCCTCATGGGGGGACTTCAACCACCCTGATGCCTGTTGGAGGGACAGTACAGCAGGGCAATCCAGGACCAGGAGATTCCAGACTGCACCGATGACAACTACTTTCTACAAGTGGCAGAGGAGCTGACAAGGACAGGTGCTGTACTGGACCTTGCCTTCGCCAACAAGATGGATGAGGTTTGTGAGGAATGTGAAACTCAGTAGAAGTCTTGATTGCACTGATGATGGGATGGTAAGAGTTCACGGTCCCTAGAGCAGCAAGGAGGACACCCAGCAAGTCTGCTACCCTGGACTTACCCAGGAAAGCTGACTCTAGCCTCTTCAGTGTTAAGAGTGCATTGGAAGAGAGTCCTGGAGGGACTGGGAGCCCAGGAAAGCTGGTTGGCATTCAGACCACCTTCCAGCTCAAAAGCACTGCATCCCTCCATTACACATAAGAAATCATGCCAGTCTGGTGTAGCTCCTCATGACTGGAAAAGCGGAAACGTAAGCTCCAATTTTAAAAAGGGAAAAGAAGATGACCCAATGAACTGCAGACAAGTCAGTCTGAGCTCCATGCCTAGAAATACTATGGAGAAGATCTTCCTGGAAACTATGCTGGGGCTCATGAAATATAAGGAGGTGACTAGTGACAGCCAACATGGCTTCAAACAGGGCAGACCATGTCTGACAAACTGGGTGGCCTTCTAGAACAGGATTACATCATTGCTGGACAAGGGTGGGGCAACCAATGTCACCTACTTGGACTTGAACAAGGTATTTTATGCTGTCCCACATTACATCATTGTCTCTAAAACAGAGAGGTGTGCATTTGATAGACAGACTACTTGGCTGGACAGTCGCACTCAAA
>VZRI01005945.1:0-11209 GCA_013397515.1 Upupa epops
TGATGATTCTCTGATTCTCTGAATTAATGTTCAGACGAAGTAAAAAATCCACCTGATTTTCCTGTTGCTGCCTACAGCAACCACTGTCACAGCAGACACCTGCTGCTCATCTCTAGTACAACACCTAGGGATAAATTCGTTACGCAGACAATTTACTCTTCCTTTACATCATTTTCGAAGAAGATGTGGGGAGATTAATTTTACTTCAGTCTAGGAGGCTCCCTCCTCCCCCCAGAGCTTTGCAATTTATTCCCTCCATAGTTTCACAGGGGTGATAGCCATTCGTTTCAAAGACAATAATGCCTGAGGTTTTATTCTGTGTGCCTTCGAGCCTCCTGGGCTCTTCATCTTGCAGCACATTCTCTCCAGAACAATAACAGAAGCAGTAGTGTTAATAATAGTAATCATAATTACACAAGCAATAACGTGAGGGAGAATGCGTTTGAAACAAGGCAAGGCAAGGAGCGGGGTTCTGTATTCATCAGACACCGTTCAGGGGACATGGGAAGCAAATAACCTTAAAATAAGCTGTGTGTTCCTAGTGTCTCCCAGGTTCACAGGTTGGAAGGGACCTCAGGGATCATCTAGTTCAACCTCTTCAAGCAGGATCCTGAATGAGCTGGCACAGAGCCCTATCCAGCTGAGCCTGAGCACTGTCTGCAGCTGAGCAATCCCCCCCTTCCCTTGGAAGACCCTTCCACTCTCTGACAGCTCTCAGTGTGAACAGCTTTCCTCTCCAATCCAGTGGGAATCTCTCCTGGAGCAACTGGTAACCATTGCCCCTTGGCCTCACAAGGATCTCTTGTAAATTTGTTGATTTTCACATTATCCCAGAGCTCAGACTCTTTTCATTAAAGGGCTTTTAAAGGCATTTGGTCATTTGCAGTGAGTGCTAATCATTATTATAACCAGTCTGTTGGTTATTTTCATTGAATCATAAAATCATTGAAACCTCAGGGATCAGAAGTGACCTCAGAAGATCCCCCAGTCCAACCCCCCTGCCACAGCGGGATCACCCAGTGGCACAGGAACACAGCCAGGCGGGGCTGGAACGTCTGCAGAGAAGGAGACTCCACAACCCCCCTGGGCAGCCTGGTCCAGTGCTCCGGGACCCTCCATGGGAAGAAGGTCCTGCTGAGATTGAGAGGGAACCTCCTCTGCTCCAGCTGGCACCCAGTGCCCCTTGTCCTGTCCCCAGATGCCCTTGAGCAGAGCCTGGCTCCATCCTCCTGACACCCACCCCTCACAGATTGAGAGACAGGAATGAGGTCCCCCCTCAGCCTCCTCTTCTCCCAGCTCAAGAGCCGCAGCTCCCTCAGCCTTTCCTCACCAGTGAGCTGTTTTACGCCCTTCATCATCTTCATTGCTCCACGCTGGACACCTTAAACCACTCTTCTTTTCTGTCTATTTCTCCCCCTTTTTATTCCTTTGTTCTAGACCTTCAGTATCAAGTAGAAGTGAAAGACTGAGATTCTAATGTACTCTGGCTGGGTAGACTACTATACATCAGTGGATGCGTAATGTCTTCAAGTTCTTGAAGGACTTTTCAGATGAGACCAACCAACCGTGAAGCCCTCCTGGCTGAGTTACAGAGCTCTGTATTAAACCCAGATTCGTGTAATTGCTTGCGAGGCAGCAATAATCATCTGTTCAAAAGTTTTCAGACTAACAGGGGAAAAACAGCTGATGGTTGGGTTGGAGTTGTGTGATGGAACTAGTTTTGTACACTAGTTCTTTTAACGTATCCGTATGCTTTCTATGGGAAACTATCACCTTTGTGAGATTTAACTGACCTCCTGTGTGGAGAATGAGAGAGGTGTGGAGAATACAAATAAAGACCCACACGGTGGTTGAACTTCAGGTTTTCTAAAGTGTCTCTTTATTTTTTTAAATGTATATTTCAGAGTCCATAGGGATAGGAAGGCACCTGGAAAGATCATCCAGTCCATCCCCCCTGCCACAGCAGGATCACCCAGACCCAGTGGCACAGGAACACAGCCAGGCGGGGCTGGAACGTCTGCAGAGAAGGAGACTCCACAACCCCCCTGGGCAGCCCCTTCCAGTGCTCCAGGACCCTCCCTGGGAAGAAGGTCCTGCTGAGATTGAGAGGGAACCTCCTCTGTTCCAGCTGGCACCCAGTGCCCCTTGTCCTGTCCCCAGATGCCCTTGAGCAGAGCCTGGCTCCATCCTCCTGACACCCACCCCTCACAGATTGAGAGACAGCAATGAGGTCCCCCCTCAGCCTCCTCTTCTCCCAGCTCCAGAGCCCCAGCTCCCTCAGCCTTTCCTAATCAGGGAGCTGCTCTACTTCCATCATCTTTGTTGCACCCACTGCCCCTTGTCCTATCTCTGAAACAAATAGCTTTAGCTTAAGACAACTTGCTTCTTAAAAGGTATCTTCTCTCATAATTTCTAGACAGCTCTTCAATATCCAACTTTTCATTGTCTGCTGTTCGTACTGGATGTCTCCTTCTGCTTTCAGAGCAGCCCCCAGTTCACTATCTCATTGTTGTGTTTGTAGACTTTCCTATAAGGAGAAGGAAGGCACAGGACAAAGAGGAATGGAGGAAGGAACAGGACAAAGAGGAATGGAGGAAGGAACAGGAGGAGAAGGAATAGAGGACAAACAGTCATTGCAGCAAGCACATAATGCTGAATTCATCAGCCCTCTCCGTGTGCCTTCTGTAGGTTCTAATCTGGTTTTTATTCTGTAATCCATTCTTCATCGAGGGTCTTAATTGCTCCAGTAAATTTTGTCTAAGACACAAACTCAATGTCCGTCTGATAAATCTTTAAATCAATTGATGGCAACAACAGTTGTAAATTTCATGGGTTTATTGCCCGTAATTTATATTCCAGCTATTTTTTCCCACTGAACGATGGATTCTTCATGTTTTACCTCCCCAATATTTCTTAAAAGATTGTTTTCTTTTAAAATCCTTTCTGTTCCTTTGTTTGACTCAAATCTAACAGTGAGTTTGCACGGTTTGCAGATCGTAGAATGGGTCAGGTTGGAAGGGACCTTGAATATCATTCAGTTCCAACCCCCCTGCCAGGAGCAGGGACACCCCCCACCAGACCAGGGTGCTCAAGGCCCCAGCCAGTCTGGCCTTGAACACTGCCAGGGAGCTGGGGGGCAGCCACAACCTCCCTGGGCAACCTGGTCCAGGGTCTCAGCATCTCAGCGTGAAAAACATAGAATCACCCAATCCTAAAGTTATTAGGGATGGGAAGGGACCGGGAAAGATCCTCCAGTCCAGTCCCCCTGCCACAGCAGGATCCCCCAGACCCAGTGGCACAGGAACACAGCCAGGCGGGGCTGGAACGTCTGCAGAGAAGGAGACTCCACAGCCCCCCTGGGCAGCCTGTTTCTGTTATGAAAAATAATACCTGGAAAATAATGCTGCAAGGATATTTCTGATTCCCATCATACATTTGTTAATTATTAGAATGCAAATTTCACTGGGAAATTAGCAGAAGCTCAACTATATCTGTTCATGTGACTCTGTCATGGATTTCGGAAGAGAGGGAGAAGAGGAAGGCAAATGGAGGTAGAGAGCTGCCAAGACCCACCTGGCTGTGTTCCTGTGTGACTTGGTCTGGGTGATCCTGCTGTGGCAGGGGGATTGGACTGGGTGATCTTTCCATGTCCTTTCCCATCCCTAAGGATTCTAGGATTCTATATCACGCTTCATGGTAACCACTGCACCGGTGAGGCTTCAGCACTTCATTTAATGGGATAAAATCCTACAGTTTTCCAATTAATTGTTTAATCAGCTCTATAATTTTGATTTCTTATCAAGATGAATCTGTGGAGCACAGAGTAATAGATAGACTGCACTAACTAATATAGTTTCCTATAAAATAAGGAATAAATCTGAACTTCCAGCTCTACAGAATCATTACAGCCTTGTTGTGGTAAACTCGGCGCTTGGAATCCATTAACGTTTCATTGTGTGGTGTTATCATCCTCCGCTAAAGATTAGCTACTGACACATTTATCAAAGGATGATAAATGAGCTGTCCTTTCAGATGTCTGATTATCTGACCTTTATTCAGTTAAAAGCACAAGGGGCTGACAGTGCTAAGTGCTTGCTAGTTGAGGATGAAATTGAAGCCAGGAAATGAATGTTTGGAATTATCCCCAATAATCCAAATTTGCTCCATCAATTTACGTTTCAATTCAAGAAAAATAAACGTCCTGGAGAGCTCTATAGAAATCCCCTTCTCACACCCAAATTTAATGAATTCATTCTCGCAGGAAGAAGCTTTCATTCTGAAAATTCCCTTTGAGAGAGAACAGTGCTATCATTACCCACTAGACCAGAGGTAGTCAGCAAAAAACGTCTTAGCTTTCATGTATTCCTGAGACATCCAGACAGCTTCTGTCACCGGGATGACCACACTTCCAGACATCTTCACCTGAAAGATGAAGGAGGAAGGAGAGCAGCTCCCTGGTGAGGAAAGGCTGAGGGAGCTGGGGCTCTGGAGCTGGGAGAAGAGGAGGCTGAGGGAGGACCTCATTCCTGTCTCTCAATCTGTGAGGGATGGGTGTCAGGAGGATGGAGCCAGGCTCTGCTCAAGGGCATCTGGTGCTAGGACAAGGGGCACTGGGTGCCAGCTGGAACAGAGGAGGTTCCCTCTCAATCTCAGCAGGACCTTCTTCCCAGGGAGGGTCCCGGAGCACTGGACCAGGCTGCCCAGGGGGGCTGTGGAGTCTCCTTCTCTGCAGACGTTCCAGCCCCGCCTGGCTGTGTTCCTGTGCCACTGGGTCTGGGGGATCCTGCTGTGGCAGGGGGACTGGACTGGATGATCTTTCCAGGTCCCTTCCGATCCCCAAGGATTCTATGTGAAAGCATTGACTCAGAACTATCAGGTCTGCTGTGATGAACGCTATCATTGCTGGAGGGGACACTACTGTGCTTACAATTTAATGTATGGATTGTGTGTGGTGGAGAAACCAGAATCCCTTGCTGAGGCTGAAAATGACGTGCAGGAACTGACACGTGAGACACAAACACAGGGAAAGAAGATTGACCATGGAAAGTAAATAAATAAATGAAGAAAGCGGAGGATTACACGGTGCCATGATGACAAATTCTAGTAAACAAACAATAATGAGTAAAAATTACTTGTGGAATAACATGAGAGATGGGTCTAGATGAAAGGACTGGCAGGGCTAAAGCCACAGTTGTTATAGATGTCTGTGCTGTAATGGGAAACGGGAACACATCTTACGTGTGGAACTAAAAATTCATGGGTGATTAATATTTGAGGTTTAACAGTCCAAGCTCTCTATTATAGAGTATTTTAATTATTTACAGAATCATAGAGTATCTCAAGTTCAAAGGGACTCATGAAGTCCATGGAGTGCACTGCCTGCTCCTTGCAGGACTCCCTACAACTAAAGCATATAACAGAGTATTAATTCTCAGAGTAGTAATTGCTCCTGCAATTCTGCTAGAATTGATGCTGAGACTGCTTCCCTCACTCCATTTTCTGGTGTCTTATTGCTGGTCACTGGGGATAGATCTTCAGCTCCCACTCTCCTGCCCTCCTTGAGGAAGTTACAGACTGCACTGAGATCATTTCTCAGCCTTCTGGTCTCCAAGCTGAATAACCAAGTGACCTCTGCTACTTCTCCTAAGTCTTGGTCTCAAGGTCTTTCACCATCATGGTCACTGTCCTTTAGAATCCTAGAATCCTTAGGGATGGGAATGGGCCTTGAAAGATCATCCAGTCCAACCCCCCTGCCACAGCAGGATCACCCAGACCAAGTCACACAGGAACACAGCCAGGCAGGGCTGGAACGTCTGCAGAGAAGGAGACTCCACAGCCCCCCTGGGCAGCCTGGTCCAGTGCTCTGGGACCCTCCCTGGGAAGAAGGTCCTGCTGAGATTGAGAGGGAACCTCCTCTGTTCCAGCTGGCAGCCAGTGCCCCTTGCAGCTCAAACTTGGCTCCAGTTCTTGCCTTGTCTACATCTCAGAATGACTGAGGCTGGGCAGGAAGGACGTTAGGCTTACCTGGTTTATTTTTACCTTTACTCTGGTTTTAGGTTGGACTGGATGATCTTGAAGGTCTTTTCCAACCTCATCATTGCTGTGAGACTGTGACATCAGGAGTCTTTCCAATTAAAGCCCTGTTCAGTGCTTCTGCATGGAGCAGGGGACATTCTGACTCTGAGGGATAACTTAGCATCAGGGTCCTGTCACTATATTGGCTGACTCCTGGAAAGCAGCTTAGCATAGCAGAGATTGAAAGATTGACAACAACGAAGTCTTCCCCACAGAACAGCAGACTGTAGTGAACGTTCTTCAGGGCCACTGAGACTCTGTGCTGTAGGCAGCCTGCCCGTCTGTATTTACTCAGGAATTCAGCATTCGTTAGGGTACGACACGGCGATGGGACGGGCTCCAGTTGCCCCTGAATAGGTAGTAACAATGCAGGTGGGAATTAAAGTAGAATTGTATATGCAATTCAAATTACAGGTGGGATGCAAGCAGTCCAGACCTGTCTAGGGCAGGAGTTTTGCCAGGCTGAAGAACATTGCTCTGGCTGAAATGTCCTTTCCATCTCTACTGATTGCTTTTCCTCACGTGTTTGATTCTAGTCTCGCTGGGCAGATGGTAGCACCAATACAGCAGTACCCATGTTATGGCTTTAATATCTGGTCAACAGAGAGGGCTGGGTGCGTGAAAACTTTCAGTGAGTGTAGCATGGCTGGCTGCCAGGAGCCAACCAACCTGCTGGATGAACATCTCACGGACTAAGATTAATAAAGGAAAACAAAGGTGGTCTATGGAAGCAGGGAAAATCAACAAGTCCCATCCCAAACTCTTCCCCAGAGTGGCCTTGGAAGGAGTTGGAGAGAAAGCTGTGTGAACAGTGCTCACCAGTACCCAAAACAATGGGGTGTTGGCAGCAGTGGAGAAGAGGGGACCCAGGGGGGATCTTCTCACTCTCTAGAACTCCCTGAAGGGAAGCTGTAGACAGGTGGGGGTCAGGCTCTTCTCTCAGGCAACTGGTGATAGGATGAGAGGTCAGGGCCTGAAGCTGCCAGGGGAGGGTTAGGTTGGATGTCAGGAAGCCCTTCCTCAGGGAAAGGGTGATCAGAGTCTGCAACAGACTGCCCAGGGCAGTGGGGGAGTCCCCATCCCTGGAGGTGTTGAGGGACAGCCTGGCTGTGGTCCTTAGTGCCCTGGTCTGGCTGATGTGGTGATGTCAGGTCCTGGGCTGGGCTGGAGGAGCTCAGAGGGCTTTGCCAGCCTCAGTGATGCTGTGGTTCTGTGAAACTGTTCTATCTACAAACACACAGCCCAACAGTGTAAGGGCTGATGTGATGAACGTTAACTCCACTCAAACACAATGCAGATATCTACTACTTATTCCATATGAATGTGGTACTCACCAAGCATAGAATACAGGGGGTTAAAATATATTCATAGGTTGATAGAGTGGGTCAGGTTGGAAGGGACCTGAATGATCATCCAGTTCCAACCCCCCTGCCATGAGCAGGGACACCCCCCACCAGACCAGGGTGCTCAAGGCCCCAGCCAGTCTGGCCTTGAACACTGCCAGGGAGCTGGGGGGCAGCCACAGCCTCCCTGGGCAACCTGGTCCAGGGTCTCAGCACCCTCCTGGGGAAGAACTTCCTCCTGACTTCCAGTCTCAACCTCCCCTCTTCCAGCTGGAAACCATTCCCCCTGCTCCTACCACTCCTACCCTTGGAAACAGCCCCTCCCCAGCTCTCCTGGAGCCCCCTTCAGGGACTGGAAGGCTGCTCTGAGATCTCCCTGGAGTCTCCTCTTCCCCAGGCTGAACAGCCCCAGCTCTCTCAGCCTGTCCCCATAGCAGAGGTGCTCCAGCCCTCCCCTCATGCGTTTTGTATGATCCTGCCTCTCTTCAAGAGCGCCCGACTCTTAGCATTCATTTACAGGCTCGGTCTCCCTGCAGGAGAGCGTTGGTCAGATAAAAGTGTTCTCCACAGCTCTTCCCTAAATTCAATTCAGACTCCACTCGGGAGCTGATAGAGCCCGGTCTTGCTAATCCCAGAGCTTAGTTAAAGCAGATTATCTTTACATGGAGATACGGCTTTAATTCCAGACTAAGGATAAACAATCACTTTTAATTAGTAAAGATAACAAATTAGCCCCAACGTTTGTCCTTTGCACTGGGGGGGGGGACCTTTCAATCCAACTTAGCCCATTCGATTGCTGACAGCTGCTGACGTCAGCGGTTTTGGCTGCAGGCAATTAACAGGGGGTTTGTTCAATACGGCCTGACCTCAAGTGCTGTCGCTGACATCTCCAGCAGCTCTGGAGAGGCAGAGGACAAGACTGTAAACAAGACTGCATGCATGCACACCATGCAGAGGGGTGGCAATGTGGTGCGGAGAGATAGTCGCCGTATCTGATGGCCTGAACTGTGATCGATCCCGGCCCAAGACAGACAGATAAAGGCGTTGGATTTTAAATCTGCACAAGGGAACAGTTGCAAAACATGGTTTGCCTTGTATTCCCCCTCTTTGAAGCCACAGTCTGGTTAATTAGCTAAGGATCCATCCTGGAATTAATAACAAAATGAAGTGTTTGGAAAACGTGAGAGCAAATACATGGGGTACAATTCTGCACTCAGAGAGGAGCTCCAGGGACTGAGAGAGTGGGTCAGGTTGGAAGGGACATGAGAGGTCATCCAGTTCCAACCACCCTGCCAGGAGCAGGGACACCCCCACCAGACCAGGGTGCTCAAGGCCCCAGCCAGTCTGGCCTTGAACACTGCCAGGGAGCTGGGGGGCAGCCACAACCTCCCTGGGCAACCTGGTCCAGGGTCTCAGCACCCTCCTGGTGAAGAACTTCCAGTCTCAACCTCCCCTCTTCCAACTTGAATTTTTGTGTATCCTGCAGAGTAAATGATCACAAAATCTCAGAGACAGTGAGGATGGAAAAGCCCTCTGAGCTCATCCAGCCCAGGACCTAACATCACCACAGCAGCCAGACCAATGCACTAAGTACCACATCATCTGTCCTTCAACACCTCCAGGGATGGGGACTCCACCACCTCCCTGTGCAGTCCAGTCCAGACTCTGAGCACCCTTTCTGTGAGGAAGGGCTTCCTGAAACCCAGCCTAACCCTCCCCTCTTGCAGTTTCAGGCCGTGCCCTCTCGTCCTATCACTAGTTGCCTGGGAGAAGAGTCGGTCTCTCACCTCTCTACAACTTCCCTTCAGGGAGTTTTTGTACAGAGGCCTCACACCCCTTGCCAAGGAGGAAAAATAAATAATAAAAAACATACAAGGAAATCAAAAGAATTGAGGCACAAAGTCACGGAGAAAAGATCTGTCAGCAGTTCCATCTCTTTTCTGTTTAGCCTGGAGAAGAAGACGCTCAGGGTGACCTTATTGCTGTCTCTAACTCCCTAAAAGGGGGTTGGAGTCAGGAGGGGGTCGGTCTGTTCTCCCTGGACACTGGAGACAGGACAGGGGGTCACAGTCTTCAGCTCCATCAGGAAAGGTTTAGACCTGACCTTAGGAAAAGGCTTTTCACTGAGAGAGTGATCCGGGTTTGGAACGGGCTGCCCACAGAGGTGGTTGGGTCACTGTCCCTGGAGGGGTTCAAGGTCAGGCTGGATGAAGTGCTGAGTGGCATGAGCTAGATGGCAGATGTTGGGGTTACTGGGTTGGGTTTAGGTTGGACTGGATGATCTTTAAGGTCTTTTCCAGCCTCATCAGTACTGTGAGACTGTGACTGATGGCCCGTGGAGAAGAATAACCTGCTTGTCACTTGTCGGTGCTGCAGCCGACTCTTCATTTCTCTCTCCATCCATAGATTTTGTACAGCCTCCTGCGTTCGGGGTTCAAGCAGAAGGGCTCCTCCGGCTTCACCGGATTCCCATCCCCGTGCCATGTCAAGGGCTGGTTTCAGGGCTCAGCCCAATGAAGCAGAATGACATTTCATTCCCCATGCGCAGCCGTTCGGCTCTCGCTAATTACGATCCCTAGAGTTTAGTCATCATTTGTAATTAACTTTTACTTTCATAAAAGCTTCATGCGCTGCAGAAGCAGAAACGGCGGTGAATGTGACACGTCAGGATCACAGGCTGAATCCAAAACGAACCTGAAAAGACCATTCTTCTCACTAAGTGCTAATACAGCCATCTGCTCCTCAACAACCTGCACTTGTTTTACTAGGAGCACGGAGAGAGCGATCTACGAGGGTCCTTCCAGCAGGACTATTTCATGGTAGCAGGAACCATGTATAAGCAAGAGGGAGAATCATTCAGCCCTGGACAAGCAATCCTCATCTATCCAAATAAATCCAGCAAAAAATAAGACTGAGGAGCAAGACTTGGAATGCCAGCTGGAACAGAGGAGGTTCCCTCTCAACCTCAGCAGGACCTTCTTCCCAGGGAGGGTCCCAGAGCACTGGACCAGGCTGCCCAGGGGGGCTGTGGAGTCTCCTTCTTTGCAGACGTTCCAGATCTGCCTGGCTGTGTTCCTGTGCCACTGGGTCTGGGGGATCCTGCTGTGGCAGGGGGACTGGACTGGGTGATCTTTGGAGGTCCCTTCCTATCCCTAAGGACTCTATGACTCTATCTTTGCAGTACCAGTGTTTCCTCTCAAGGGAAACTTCATGAGACCCAAGGTCACAACCACACCTGCCAAACACTTTTCCAACTCCCACAGCTCACAACACAAGCTGAAGAATTCTCTGAATCAGTTTAAAACCGAAAGATAAGCAATTCATTTTTTATCCCATTTTTACGAAACCCTTCCAATTGCCATCCTGTGTGCCCAGCGCACAGAGCCCTCCATCTAATTGCTGTTATGTAGTACAACTTGTTTTCTGCTCAGCTGGATTAAGCATCCTCCTACCATATGTCCTCATTTCTTCGCATCCATTCACCACCTGAGACAACCCTGGCCACTGCCAGCATCGCAGGAACCCAGGTCCAGCGCAAACAGATGGTCAGATGGCAGGAAAGACGAATGCGGGGGGCTTGTTGAAAGAACCTTTTGAAGCTCATGGAAACACTTTGAGGTTCAGAGGAAAGTGAAGCCACTGAAAACCCTGAGACACGGATCTTAGGAAAAATCAGAGCAGGTAGGTTCACATTCCCTGCTTCCGTCTGAACTGCCTTGGAAATCAGCACAAATGCAGGTTGTGCCGGTCACAGAGTCCTTAGGGATGGGAGGGGAGCTGGAGAGATCTTC